>SKCR01046823.1:0-68249 GCA_019454045.1 Zanthoxylum bungeanum
GTAGTAAAATGTTAAATTTTATATAAGTTTAGTAGTAAAATATAATATGTTAATATTCATAGTATCCAATTGTTATTTTATCATAACTTTAGTAGTAAAACGTAAATAACCCTAAAATTATTTATGTGATGAATGTATATTTATTTTAATAAATGTATCAGTCATTAATTATTCCGAATTTTGGATTTATAAGTATTTTTTGAGATTGTATGGCCATAAGACCGTTTTAGGAATTAAAGAAAATGTTGTATTTAATTTTTATTGTGTAACTTTTGGAGCGCGTTGCCAAGGAGAACACCAAAGTGGTAATTGAAAAATATCTAGTAGATATGGATGGCAGTTGTGCGTGGGAAGCTATGGTAAGCATAGGCGTGGTAAGTTCGACATAATAGTGTGGAGGTTGACACGCTCAAAAAGTGGTCTTTTACTCCCAAGTATAAGAGTGTCGAAGTAATAAAATAACCCGGTAAGTCCGGGATCGATCCACATGGAATAAATTTAGTAAAATAGAATGATAAGTAGAGCGAAAAGAAAAAGGTTTGATTTGTTGGATTTGTTGGAAACTTTTAAGTGAAAATGTAGTAATAAAATGAAATGCTGTAGTTGGGGGATCCACTTTTAATATTTCAAATCTAGAAATCTTGCTTAATTATAATATATAAATTGTCATTGTTACACAATTAATTTATCTCAGGAATTAATTATGCCAATATATAGAACCATCCATAAAGGCGGTAGTCATTTCTATCAATAACTAGTCATGCCAATGTACTAAGTATGCCAAAAATATAAAACCAGTCATAAAGGCGGTGATACCGTATAAAACCATCCATATAGGCGGTGATACCGTTTGTCTATAACAAGTCATACCAAGGTACTCAATTATGCCAAAATCGTATAAAACCACCCATATAGGCGGTAACAAGATAAAACCAGCCATATAGGCGGTAACAAGATAAAACCAGCCATATAGGCGGTAGCTAATTTTGTCAATAATTAATCTAGATCTAAATCAAGTTTTAATCATTAGATTACAATTTATTTATTATAATGTATGCGAGATTGATCTAAGTTTTCATTATAAAAGCTTCACCCATTACCCCAGCGAAAAGAAATTAGCTACTCATTTTGTAATTAAATATACTCGTAATTTTATTATTGAAAGAAAAAGACATTACAAAAAGCTTTAAATAAATAAACACACAATACACTATCTCTCCAAAATCTATAGAGGAATTCAGAAAGAAAGTATGAAAAATTCTTATGCTGGAGGCTTCAATTTATAGGCAAAGTTTGGTCAACGTGTCGTGACGCCAAGGCTCTGCGCGTCGCGACGCGAGTGTCACATTGGGGACACGTGTTGAGAGAATAGCGCGTTCCGCGGTATCTTCGTCTTATTAGGCGCGTCGCGACGCGCATTCATTTTCGTGTCGCGACACAGAAGCTGAAGTTATGTTTTTGCCATTTTCCATGTCTGGTTTGTCATGTCGAGCTTCCGAGCAGTATTTTACCTATCAAATAACAAAAATAACACAATAAAAATACTCAAAACATAACTTAAAATATTATTTCACAAACGTGCCAAATTAAGGGGATTAGTGAAATTATAAGTGTAAAATGATTGACTTATCGTATAATAAATATGTATTTTTTAGTGTTCATCACACCCCTCAACCAGTTTATTACTAGTCCCTAGTAATTCAAACGAAATCTAAAAGCATAATTTTTATCTAAGTTAACAATTATTTTCTTTCTTTCTAAATGATCAAATAAATGACTTCTCCTGTACTTTTTACCATTCTTCCATATACTCATAAAATAAGGTATTAATCAATATATTGTGCCCATAATATCCACATGCATTTGTTGAAAAGAGAGTAATATTTTTGTCCTAAAATTATGTTAGAGTTTACAAATTTTGGCAGTGAAAGTTATTTATAAACATATCTTCAATCCTTGTATCGAACTTTGGGCCAGTGACTCCCAAACAAGTTGGTTTTAGGGCACTAGGTGTTAAGACACCCCTACGGACTTAATTGCTCGGATCTCAAATAAAAAAGGAAAAGTGTCTGGTTCCCTTAAGCTTTCTTTTTAACCCTTGTAACGAGCTTTGGACCAGTAATTCCCAGACCAGTTGGCCTTACGGTACTAAATGTTAAGACACCCCTACGGACTTAATTGCTCGAGTTAAAAAGGCTACGAAAACGAACTTTATTCAAACTCCATTTTTTTCCAAGCTCTACCATTTTACGTGAACAATCACTGCTTGTTGAGGTAAGATGTCCGATTACTAAGTAAAAATCTTTATTAAACTAAATCAAACTCTACCGTTTTACGCGAACAATCACTGCTTGCTGAGGCAAGATGTCCGGTTACTAAGTAAAAGCATGATTTGATTTTTTTTAATATATATATATATATATATATAAATATAAATTTCACTACCTTTAGGTGTTGCCTCCAATAGACTAGAGAACTGAATATTACAGAATTTTCACTTCCCACCCATGATCATATGTTACCATGTTGTTGATAATATCTCTCAGATGAGCATATAAAGATCAAATTTAATCAATGTTATGGAGAATTCACAAATTTAAATGATTCAAAAAAAGGAACAACAAATAACTTGTTACAAATTATATTGAGATGTGTCTCAGGAATGAAAACTCTTTACCATTTGGTTTAGAAAATAAATTTGTTGTTAGTTTGTGTGTGTATATATATGGATATATATTCTTACACACCAAATAACAACAAAGTAATTTTTTTTTATTATAAAAACATCAATGAAACATGAAAATTATCTAGTAAATTATCCCCTCCCCTAACCAAAATGAGACATTGTCCCCAATGTTTAAAGAAAAAGAAGTATAGTTTAGAAGATATCATCTGGTTAGTGTGGAATTGACAGTTACAGCTACGACTAAAGATTACAGATTAAGGTCCGAGTTTACTTTGTGCTTTTTGCCACGATCGTTACCAGACCAGTTCAATTTGGAAAGAATATGGTCGATTTTTTGTTCATAAGCTAAGAGTTGGTCAATTAAATCATCAACTTTTCTTGCAGTTAGGAAGATATCTCTTACCGATTTTGAAATAAACCCATTTATTTTGGCATCTTCAAGAAATACAAAAAGAAAATCGAAAAATCCATTAATATTAAACAGCCCAATGGGTTTTTGGTGAATATTCAAGTTTGCCTATGACGTAACTGTGAATATTTCTTCCAACGTTCCTAGCCCACTTGGTAAAGCAATGAAATCATCATCATGATTGATCATTTCAGTGAGTCTTTCAGATATACCTGGGACAATACATTCTTCTCCATTTGATTTTCTGATGATGTTGTTCTCTGTTAAGAGTTTTGGAATGATCCCCAAAACTTGACTGCCAACTTCTTGTACAGCTGATAAGTGCACGAAAGTGTACTTTGAACATCGCTAACTCGTCTTAATTATCTTATATTTAATCTTAATTAGAGTTTGTTTTGTGCTTTGTTATTAGGAGCAATGGAACATGAAGAATGGAGCAATTAAACATGTTTCGGAGCCTAACGGAAGCATCAGACGCGCGCGGGAAGAGCAGAACGCAAGACGTGAAGCATCTGTTGGACAATTATGACCCATAGCATCACTATTTTGTAAAGGACATGGTGTTCTTGTACAAAATTAACTATGTGACAAATGAAATTGCTTTTTTTTATCATTTGTAATTGGATTACCGGGATATATAAATGATAAAAGTCCGTATGATTAGTACTGGATGAATAAGATATGAGACAATATTAATCCACGTAAGGTTTAATCATTAAGTATCCTTAGTCGTAGTATTATCTAGACTGGACATCGATAATGCGGAATAGGCTAGTATTACACTTGTGCGTGTTATGGAAGCGTAACGACATAGTTCTCATATATTTGGGTATTATATACTCATGCAAGTGTAATAACAGGTTCTATTTACCAATGGTACGGGAATAGCTTCGCTCTAGATAGACCCATCGGAATTCCATTGGTAGTATGACTATGTGTCTATGGGAATCCGAATCAGGGTAAGTGTATTTGGTCTTAACATGAGACTTGCATCGCTAATACTTGCGACAATCAGTATACTTTGGTTTTGGTCGTCCGGGTTTTAACAGGTTCTGTGTACGCCTCTTCTGGGTATACTGAGAATCGTAGTGTATTGGGTGTGATGTCAAGATGGAAGTATCACTTCAGTTATATGAAGATGATGATCACGCATGGATACGTAACTGGTACTCTTAAATACTGCAGTCATCGAGATAATATGACTAGGTCATGATTATCCGATTATAGAGACTAGTTGCCAGAGATCCGATATATGCTTCGTACGGGGCAGACACAATTCCAGCCCTAGGCCTAGCATGTGATATCCAATACTGGATCGTAATATGTAATACTACGTATATTATGCCTGACAAAGATTATATATTCCTTTAAAGAATATTTCTGGAGAATTGGGAAGACACGATGCTTTACTAGAAGTCAACCATGTCTTGTAAATCGGTAAGAACGTGGTACCGAGTACGCACGTATTCGGATAGTCCAATGACCATATTTATTGCAACATATCCAGGGATCTCTTGGGTCGCTTCCCGAAGATTCACCGATGACATTTGACTCGACAATATTAATCTGGGATTAATATTAGAGATAAAATTAATCTGGGATTAATATTAGAGATAAAATTAATCTGGGATTAATTACGGCAATAAATTAATCTGGGATTACCAAAGAGAAAATTAATCTGGGATTAATTGCGTCAAGAATTAATTTGGGATTAATTCGACTAGAAGAGAGAACGCGATTAATTTGGAATTAATCGGTAAAGTAAATTTAATAGTTAAATTGGATTTTATTATTTAATTTAATTAATTGGGCTAAAATAATATATTAGATATATTAATTGAAATTAATTTCAACGCAGAATTAAAATTGGATTTTAATTCAAGAGAACAAATTAATTTAGAATTAATTCGTAAGCGACTTACGTAATAATATTGCGAGGCATTATTATTCAATTAAATTGGATTTAATTAAGTTACAACGACAAATTCGTTTAATTCAGAATTAAATGAACCCGGGCCCGAGCGATGTGCGTGGGATTGTTTTGGATTGAAAGGGGAAAATTTGGATTTGAAGTGGCCCACCAACTACAACAATATGTTTGACTAGTGATGGAATTTGGTAATTGGTGTGTGTGAAAAGCTTGGATTGCTTATTGAATACACAAACCAAACCAACACACTTTGTTTTTAATTAAAAACATATACCAACTTTGAAAGTCAACTTTTGTATTAGATTTTGGAAATAAAAAATCACTATTCCTCTTCCTCTCTCATTGGGCGTGAATGCTCTCTCCCTCCATGGATTTTTGTTGCAAAAATTCAAGCAAGCTAGCACTTTAAAGAGACAAATGAGGTGATAGGGAAACCAATCCATGAGTTTGGAATTCAATTTGAAGGCTTGGAGATTCTACACATCCATGAAAGTTTTGAATTTTCTCTACCAAGCATTGTGAGTATTTCTGCAACTCCTCTTGTTTATTCACACACAAATCACTCTTAGACGATCTTGGCATGTTCTAGGAATACTAACAGTACCAGCGAAAAGAACCACTGGCGTCGCTGCGCCTGCACGCTCCCCATACATGTTGGCCACAAGTTGGGCGCTGCGGCTCCCCGAACGCCCCAAAACCCTGATTTTTGACGTCTTTGATGCGTATTATGATTCCGAGGCCTCCCTATATAAAGCCAACTTCGTCCAAACCCTAAAACAGAAGAGAAAATCAGAGAGAAACAGAGGAGAAACACACAAAAAGAGTCACAAACACAAGATTGTGAGAGAAAAACGAAGAACCTCAAAGACAAACATACCGTCTCTCCGATCTATTCAGGCTATCTCTCTATTCCGCATGGAGAACTAATCTCATAGGCAAAGCTAAGGATGAACTCTTGTATTTGAATTTCTATGTTTATGTTTTTGATTCCTAAGAACCTTTTAATGTTTAATACTATTTATGTTTGTTATTCTTTATTATCTTATGATTTCTGAGCCCAGAGATTGTGTTTTGTCAACTCCCAAATAGATCCAGTCATGTTTCTTCTATGTGTGATTTGCGAACCCAGTTGTGACTGGTAAAGATATTTTATATGTTGGTCTTCTGCTGTAGTATTGCCTGAGGGTATATTGTCGACGTTAGATAGCTCGTAATGATAACTTTTGTGTGATGTTAACATAGAGAAAATAATCACTGATTAACTTAGAAATGAATATTCATAGAATTGAATATCCTCCGACTGTTGGTTTGGGATGTGAAACTTTCAGTTGAGTAATAACAAGAATCAATAACTGAATATAGGAGTTTAATACAAGAGGGATTCCCAATGCTTTGCCATATATCTCTACTGATATCCTTCAACATCTTTTTATAGTTTTTACGTTACTTTATCAAATCAATCTATCTCTTTCTATTTTTTACTGCTAATATTTTTGTTTGAGTAAATTAGTTTCTGTAATCATCTCTCTAAGGGCGTGATCAAAATTTGACGCCGTTGCCGGGGAGACGATTTACAATTTAAAGGAGCAAGTTTTCTTGGTCAAACACAAAGCGGTAACTTCGTTCCTTCTTTTATTCTTTGTTTATTTATTTATTTATTTTATTTCAGTTTTTGTTTTATTTATTTATTATTTAATTTATTTTATTTCAGTTTTTGTTTTAGTTTATTTTAATTTTTAGTTTATTCCTTTATTTTATTTATTTTTATTTTATTCTTGTTTCCCGTATTACTTAAGTTTTAATTGCATGCCTAGACGTAGGGATATATTTGGTAGATTCATTAGGTTGAACATGAAAGTTCAGACTCAGACTCTGACAACATATTTGAAAACATTTTTGCCACACCATCTGCGTCTAGTGCACATAATATGAGTGAATACGAGAGACCACCCATGAGGACACTTGAAGAGTACCTCCACCCAACTCGCACATCTACACTTTCGTGCATAATGTTTCCTCCTAATGCACCACCCATAGATTTTAAACCTGGGATGATACAGTATCTCCCAACTTTTCATGGTTTAGAGAGTGAAAATCATTATTTGCACATTAGAGAGTTTGAAGAGGTAGTAGCAACCTTCGATGACCGGTTTGGAACCACTGACATAATTAGACTTAAGTTCTTCCCATTTGCCCTTAAGATAGAGCTAAGAGTTGATTGTATTCTTTGAGACCGTGATCAATAGGATCATGGGGCGAGATGACACATGTATTTTTCAACAAATACTTCCCACACCATAAGACTAATGCCTTGAAAAGATAAATCTCCACCTTCTCCCAGAGAGACAGTGAAACCCTTTATCAAATGTGAGAGAGGTATAAGGAGATGTTAGCTAGTTGCCCTCACCATGGATATGAGAGTTGACGCTTAGTAAGTTATTTTTATGATGGTCTAACCCCTAGGAGCGCCAGTTTGTTGAGACTATGTGTAATGGTGAGTTTATACAGAAAGACCCTGATGAGGCATTCGAGTACTTAGATGACCTAGCTGAAAAATCTCATACTTGGACTGGACCTAATTCCCTGGATAACACTGATATGACACACATCCCTTCTAGTAGAGGCATACACCACTTCTGGGAAGATGATAGTCTTAGGTCACAGGTTAAGCTATTGACTAGAGAATTATGAGCCTTAAAAACTAGAGATAGCAAGACTATGCATGCAGTCGCCCACCTAGAACCCCAAAAGTGCCCTGTATATGGTGAGATGAAGGGAACATATGAGGAACAATATAATAACTAAGGGATGTACACGAAGCCATACACACCTTATTCAGATACCTATAATCCTGGTTGGCGGAACCATCCTAATTCTAGTTGGAAACAGGAGTCCCATCAGCCTACTCATGCACCACAAACGAGGAGTTACAATGCTCCTCAGTTTCCCACACCTACATCCCCTAGAAATTCTTTAGAAGACAGTGTGCATGCATTTATAGAGGCCCAAAGTAAAACCAATCAAAGGTTTGAGTTGTTGATAGCTCAGATTGTTGATGATAATAAGGAAATTAAGAGTCAAGTCTCTAAATTGACTAATGTCCTAAGTGTGCAAGAACGAGGAAAATTTCCATCTCAGACTCAATCAAATCCACAGGCCAACACATGGCACAAGATGATCACGAAGCAGCCAATGTAAAAGGTGTTAATGCTATATTCACTATGAGTGGTAAGAAGGTAGAGAGACAAGACACGCCCAACACTGTAGATGCCACTAAGGATAATAGTGAAGATACTCCTAAAGCAGAACAAGAGACACCTTTCCAAGTTAGAATACCTTTCGCTTAGGCACTTAGGCCCACAGTGGGAGCCTCAGACCCAAATGGTGAGATCCTAGTGTTGGGGCAGTTGTGGAACCCATAGGGTCGGATCGGTGCCTCGGGCATCGGAAATGAGTCTAATCCATGGATATCAAGTATGGATGTAATTTTAAATTATTTAATAAAATACTATATTCTATTACAAGTGTATAGGAAAAAATTGGGGCTGAATCGGAGTCCGGAAACTCCCGAACGAAGCAAAACAAAAACTACGCGCATCAAGCGCGTGACGCGTGTGTAATACACTCGCTACAGTGCCCGCTACAGTGCGCGCGCGCACTGTAGCGCCCAGGTCTAAAGCATTTTTATTATTGTTTTTTTTTTTGTTTCTTTTATCATTTCTTTCATCTCACTTTTCAGTGAGTTGAAAGGATTAGGGTATTTTACCCTAATCACTTCCGGCTATCCCTAAATACTTTTAAAAATACCCAAAATTAATTTTAATTTCAAAACCAACATTAACACATGTTATAGAAAAAAATCATTTTTTTCAAAATATCAAATATTTTTACAAAAACATAAATTTATTCTAAATACGCATTTGCGTAAATTTTGAATCCAATACACAAACCAATTTAGAATCCCAATAAGAAATGTCTCGTGAACAATTCTAGGTCACCCAAAGGTGGTCAAGTGATTCTAGAATGGTACCCATAGCTCTAAGCTTTAATCTAGAGTTCCAAACTTTAATTAATTATTCCATGTCCAACATGAACATCTTTGACCTAATTACAAGCATGTTGTGTTTATACTTCTAAAGTATCATAACACAATTGATTAGCCTTATTCAACATTAAGCTATGTGATCATGCATATAATACACAGATAAACATAGCTTCGGAGAAGATCAAACATTAACTAGTAATCTTGATGCAAGATCCAATCTACTTCTCCTTTGTTGAAATTGTTGGAGAACCTCCAAGGTGTGCAAGCTTGACTTCAAGATCTAATCTTGTTTCCAATGCTTCCAAGCTTCACTTCAAGATCCAATCTTGATTTATCCTAGATGAAATATTGTAGAGACCTCACAAGCTTCTCTAAACACTTCTCTAACTTAGGCTAATCTCTCAAGAATTTGCTTATACTTGTTATTTTTCTTGTAATTAAAACCTTCCTAAAGCTTGCTATTTATAGCAAAACTTAGGTAATTTTTAATTAATAAAAGTTGTAATAAACTTTTAAGTGGGCTTAATCTAATTTGTCCAAATATGTATAATTAGCTGTGACTAATCTCCATTGTCTCCCACTTAGATTTAATCCAATTAAATCAAGCTAAGGATTAGGAAATGGATTAGTTAAATGTTTGCCACATTGATTTAATTCAATTAAATCAAGCCAAAACCACATATTATTACATACATACAATTACCATAATATCCTCAAATGGTAGAGATAATTATGATTTTACAATTAAGCCCTTGTGTAATTATTGAATTAATCCAATTAGATCAAAGTAAATAATCAATGTTATCCAATAACTCTTGATTATCTTAGTTGATAATTATAATATCGAATATTATCTTTTATCAAAATTAATTGGCTAACCAAGTGCTTAACGAGTACACTTCATATTGAGACTCTCTAAGTTCAGACACGTTCGTCATATAAGCCTAGCTACTATGTACGCAATTTGGCCACCTTCGAATTCGTGAAAAACACGAATGACCTTTCTGAACTATACAAGTCGAGGTCATCACATATGTTTAACAATCACTCCGTCGTAGGTTAATCAAGTTGTGCTTAGGAAACATAGAATATACCATCAAGTTTCCAAGACTCACATCTCATGTCGACATGTCCACGATTCTTCATAACTGATGAGATCCACCCTAGGTGATCGACTTTGGCCAAAGATTTAAGAATCGTGACTTTACTTACATGGATACCTAAACCCCTTATGGTACACATACGGGCCGACGTATCCTATCTTGCTTCGTAATTGATTACTGAGTGCATCGATCCACACCCAACGAACATCTATAGGCCAGACCATGAAAGGTTTCTGACATACATGGCATCTAAGTATGGAGGATCTCACACAAAATCAATGCTATCCAATAGTCAATGATTACATATGCTACTCGACTCGAGGAGATTCCTATTGACGGTGGTGTATACTTCCAAATTTTAGGAATAAACTATGAGTCATTCCGTATTCGCTCCAACGAATACCCACATGTCTATACGAGTTTCCAAAACTCATAGTACATCGCGTTAAACCATTGGAACTCTAATTCCAATATACGACATGTGCTAGTCTTCTAGTTTATAGAATTCGACCGTATTCTAAAACCAACGACTAGAAATATTTACTTTAAGAATATTTTACATCTAGTATAAAACTATTTTAAGGTCGATGTCATTCTTAGAATATCTATACATCAATCTAATACGCATAATGACAATACCATTAATGAGGTATGAAATGAAAAATATAGTTATTTTATTAATAAATAATAAAATATACAAATTGGATTGACACTCCAAGCACCAACTCCATCACCTAGGATATCTGAAACAAGTAAAGATTAACCTTCCTTTGTTGCATGTGATAAAACAAGTTCCTACTTATGCGAAGGTTTTAAAGGATCTATGAACCATAAAAAGAAAACATAATGTGAAGAAGACTGCATTTTTGACAGAGCAGGCTAGTGTAGTAATTGAACAGAGGACCCCACTAAAATATAAGGATCCGGGCTGTCTCACTATCACTTGTTATATTGGCACACATGAGTTTGGTCAATCCTTACTAGATTTAGGTGCTAGTGTTAATCTCATGTCATATTCGATCTATGTACAGTTAGTGCTTGGTTAGATTAAACCTACATCAGTAGCTTTACAGTTAGCTGACCGATCCACTAGAACACCACGAGGAGTATTTGAGGACGTTTTAGTGCAAATTTTTAAATCCTACTACCCCGTTGATTTCCTGATATTAAATACGCAGTCAGTGGTTGACATTGAGTCAAAAATCCCTCTTATTTTAGGTATACCTTTTCTTGCTACAACTAATGCTCTTATTAATTGCAGGAACGGTCTCATGAAGATATCATTTGGGAATATGACAATAGAAGTAAATATTTTTCATGTTGAAAAACAACCACAAGTTGATGATGAGTGCCAACATACATATATGCTAGAAACAGTCCTGCCGAAAACAGCTTATTCACAACATGATTCAAATCCCCTCGAACTGAAGTTGCCCCCAAAGAATCGTAAAAGGAGGAAAATTAGAATTAGTTCCCAATTGAAGATGATATCTGGGAAGTTAAAAACCAGGGTGAACCAATGTTTCCTTATGAGCAGCCAAACTTTTCAACAATCTCCAGACCCTGGAGGATCCATGGATACACTGCATCAGCCAGCCATAAATTCATGTTTATGCCTTCATCACCAATGTCCGCCGAAGAAGGAAGAACATGTGACTACCTGGTCTGCAACATGGAAGCCACCATGACAATCTGAGTGGTTACGTCTGGCTGAAGACGTTAAACTTAGCGCTAGCGGGGATGCAACCCTTGTATATGCATTTATTTTAGTTTATTTTAGTTTATTTATTTTATTTACTGAAGTTTTATTTTATTGTGTGCTACTTGCATTTTTTTATTTTTATTGTTTGCATAAGTATTTATGCAGATTTTAGAACAACCTACACAACCACATAACTAAAGTCTCACCAGCAGGAACCTGATCAACTCCGCGCCTGTTAGTGTTGTTCCTTAATCTTTTTTTCTTTACATTTATCTTACATCGAGGACAATGCAAGCTTTAAGTGTGGGGTTGTATGCATGCGTATAATAATGATGAGCGGAAAATATATCAATATTTATCGCCCATTTTACTTAATATTTTGTTTAGTTTCTCGGGTTTGATGAACGTTTTGATGTGTTTTAGTTTATTTTGCAGATAAAAAAATGTTGGGACTCAATGGAATAATTTAAGACGAAATGTGGGTCAAATAAGGGTAAAAATTGGACTTGACATATTAATTTTGGAGATTGGAAACTTGAAAGGGCGTTCTAACGAAGTGCAGTTTCGGAAACTCTAATTTTGTACAACTGTCCTATTTGGGGCATAACTTTTTACTCTGATATCGGATGGAGCTGATTCAAGTTTCAGATTAAATAAGACGTAAGGATCTACAACTTTTAAGAACAAAATAATTTCGAATTCTGAAGATTTCATGACCTAAATTGATGAAGTATCCAAAAGTGTGTTATGTGTAATTATTAAAGTCATTTTCAAAGCAAAAAATAAATAAATAAATAAATAATAAAAATAGTCAAGCTCCCACCAAACATGATAGAAATTAATAATGGATTTGGTGGAGGCAAAATTTTGCCTATAAATACCAAGCCATTTCATTTGTAAATGCATACTTTCTTCTATGTAATTCCTTAAGAATTCTCTGAAGATTGTATCTTGTTTGTTTATTTACAGCTTTCAGAATTTAATTTCAGCTTTCGCACTTTCTTTTCTTTACTTTTCAGTCTTTAATTTCTGCAATTTACTTTTACGCACAGTACTTTCATTTCTTTACTTTTCAGCAATTTACTTTTCAGTAATGAGGACATAACTCCCCCTTGCTGGGGAAAAAGGTAAAACTTTTATTACTAATATTTAGATTAATCTCCCTTAAATATAATATATAAACTAGTTAAAACTTGACTTAATGAGGATACCGCCTGATTGGTCGGTTGGTAATTATTGAAATTGGTTTTAACCTTACTAAACTGGATACCGCCTGATTGGTCGGTTGGTAATTAATTATTAATTTGAATTAATCTGGATACCGCCTATATGGCTGGTTGGTAATTATCATGCAAAGTTAATATATTATATTAAGGGAGATATCTAAAACAGAAGTAATAAAAGTGGATCCTTTTATCTCAGCATTTTCTTTTATTTTACTCTTACTTTATTTACTTTTCAGCAATTTACTTTTCAGCATTTTACTTTTCAATAATTTACTTTTCAGCATTTTACTTTCCATCATTTACTTTTCAGTATTTAATTTCCAGCAATTTACTTTATGTCTTTTATTTTATTTAAGTTCTTACTACCCGTAAATATGTGTCGTAACTAGGTCAGTTATCTGGGGTTGTGATGAAGTCCAATATCATCGGTTTATAAGGGGTTATTTTATGGTTTGGGTAATATAAAGGTTTATTTATTGAGCCTTAGTCCTAATGCTTTTTATTAACTGGCCATTAATAAAATTGAACTGGTAAACTTAAAATGAACTTGGAAAAGAGATTTTAGGTTTAAGACCCTAGATTCAATAACCCACGATCTTCATTGAGGATAGATAACCCTTTAATAGATTTCCTTACAGGATATGAATATACCTGTTGGGCGAGGGTATCTATAATTGGAACTTAATCTTAATGAATTCAGGTAACTTGGTTGACATAGGAATATGATTAATTGGGTTACACTGGGTATTTATATTTGACCATCGGAAGAGGCTTTTACATAATTTTGTTTTCCAAGTTAATAAACCAATAAACTACACAAATGTAAAATAACCACTTCATCTTTTAAAAGATATTGGAAAGATTCACAACCTTGGATAGTTTCTTATATTGAATTTTCCAAAAATCTACTTTCGCGCTATTTCTTTTACTTGTTTTAATTTTAAAGTCACCACCCAATCAAACAATCAATCCATTAGATACTTGTAAACATTTAACTTCATAAATTGATAACAAAAGGTTTTAAGTCATCGTGGGATCGATACTTTTTATACTACTTGAACGATACGTGTGCTTGCGTTATACGCGTGTGAAAACACCGGTCAAGTTTTTGGCGCCGTTGTCGGGGACTTATCTATCTTTCACTATTAATTTTGAGGTTAGATACCTTTACTTGTATCTAATTTATTTTTACTTATTATTTCTGTTTTATTGTGTTTCAGGTTCTCAGACACTACATGAGACGAACCAGAAGCTTTAAACTCCGACCGCTTGACCCAGAGATTGAAAGAACCATCAGACAGTTGAGAAGGGAAATGAGAGAAGGCCAAGAAGCAATCGTTAACATGGTACCTGAACCTTTAGAAGTTGCACCACCAATTCCCATTCGAGACAGAACCATTCTAGTGGTGGACGACATCATTTCCTGTATTATACTTCCTTCCTTACCAGAAAATGGGTGTGACATCAAAACATACATTCAGATGATTCAGCAGTCAGTTTAGTTTGGGGGAATGCAACTGAAGATCCTAATGCCCACATCAGCAACTTCTTGGAAGTTTGCGGCACTTTCAACTACAACAGAGCATCAGAAGAAGCAATGACACTGCGAGTTTTTCCATAATCCTTGAAAGATAGAGCAAAAGCTTGGCTACATTCACTACCAGCAGGTTCCATCATAACTTGGAACACTCTAGCCACCAAATTCCTTGCAAAGTACTTTCCACCAGCCAGAACAGCAAAACTGAGAAATGACATCACATCCTTTGTACAACTTGACTCAGAAACTCTCTACGAAGCTTGGGAAAGGTACAAATATTTGCTCCGGAAATGTCCTCACCATGAGATTCCAAAATGGCTTCAAGTCCAAACTTTCTATAATGGACTTTCTGGATTGATGAGAACCACAATTGATGCTACTGTTGGAGGAGCTTTGATGGGAATATGAGAAGATCAAGCTTGGGACTTAATCGAAGAAATGGCTAACAATAATTTATTGTGGCCAACAGAAAGGAGCATGATTCAACGAATTGCAGGAATTTATGAAGTTGGAGCTAACTCAGCAGTGAATACTAAGTTGGTGCAAATGTACAAAAGCCTGGAAACACTTAGCACGCAAGTTGTAAACATCGCTAGAGCCACAAGTTCACCATATGGAGGAGCACTAGAGCCAAATCAACATGAAGAAACAATGAACTATGTCAAAAATTTCAATAGACAGGGGAATAATCCATATTCCAACACCTACAATCCATGGTGGATGAATCGTCCCAATTTTTCATGGAGCAATAATTCAGGGCAAAAGAACAATCCACCACCTGGATTTCAACAGCAAAACAAAAGCCATGAGTTTCAAAAAGAACCAGAAATGAAAGAATGGATTGCAGAGATGTTCAAAAAGCAACAAGCAGCATATGATGTTATTTTTCAAAGGCAATCTGCTTCCATCAAAGCACTAGAGAATCAAATTGGACAACTGGCCAATGCTCAGAGTTACAGACCGCCAGGGAACCTTCCTAGCAACACAGAGCCAAATCCAAAGAACCGAGGGAAGGAGCAATGCCAAGCCATTACTTTGAAAAGCGGTACTGGAATCAACAAAGATGTAGGAATCAAGGCAACAATTGAAGAGGTTCCTAAAGATGCAGTCCCACAGATGGAGGAAAAAGAAGCAAATGAAAAAGATCAAGAAAAATTCACTCCACCTCCACCTTTTCCATAGCGTCTCTAGAAAAACAAACTAGACAAGCAGTTTACTCGATTCTTGGAGGTGTTCAAAAAGTTGCACATCAACATTCCATTCGCAGAAGCGTTGGAAGAAATGCCCAGCTATGTCAAATTCATGAAAGATATTCCTTCACGAAAATGGAGATTGGGAGATTACGAGATAATAGCATTGACGGAAGAATGCAACGCCATCATTCAGAGGAAACTTCCCCCGAAGTTGAAAGATCCTGACAGTTTCACTATTCCTTGCACCATTGGAGAACATTATATCGGTAAAGCTTTATGTGATTTAGGTGCAAGTGTTAATTTGATACCTTTTTTCTATTTACATGAAATTGTAAATTGGAGAAGCAATGCCTACCTCAATCTCTCTGCAACTTGCTGATCGAACGCTCGTATTTCCGAGAGGTGTAGTTGAAGATGTGCTGGTCATAGTTGACAAACTCATTCTCCCAGCAGATTTCATTATCCTTGATATGGAAGAAGACAAAGATGTTCCTATCATCATTGGGAGACCATTCTTGGCTACAGGTCGAACTGTGATTGATGTGCAAAAAAGAGAACAAACTATGAAAGTGCAGGACCAAGAAGTTACCTTTAATGTTTTCAAAGCCATGAAATTCCCGAGTGAAGAAAAGGAAGAGGAATTTTTCAGAATTGACGTTATTAATAGTATCATTCAAGATACTGATATAGTTCCCACAGACAAACTTGAAGCTTGCATCACCAACATGACTGACAACGAGCTAGATGCTGAAATTCGGGAATGTATCAACTATCTTGACAAGCCCTTTTGTTTCAATTCGACAGCACAAGTGGAAAGTCTGGAACTAACAAATAAAGAGTGACTCAAGCCTTCGATTGAAGAACCACCGCAACTGGAGCTGAAGCTATTGCTGAGTCATCTCAGGTATGCATTTCTTGGAAACTCTTCTAAATTACTTGTTATTATTTCTTATTCGCTAACATTGGAGCATGAAGAAAAGTTGCTGAGAGTGTTACGAGAACACAAAAGAGCCATTGGCTGGACTATAGCAGACATTTGAGGCATTAGTCCATCAGTTTGCATGCACAAGATTCTGATGAACGATGAGTACAAACCCATAGTGGAGCATCAACAGAGACTCAATCCAATTATGAAGGAGGTCGTGAAGAAGGAAATCATCAAATGGTTGGATGTTGGCATCATTTAACCCATCTCAGACAGCACTTGGGTGAGTCCTATGCCGTGTGTGCCGAAGAAATGAGGAATTACTGTAGTCATAAATGAAAAGAAAGAGTTGATCCCAACAAGAACGGTGACTGGATGAAGAGTATGTATAGACTACCGAAAGCTGAATAAAGCAACGAGGAAAGACTATTTTCTGCTGCCATTCATTGATATGATGCTAGACAGACTAGCGAGACATTAGTACTATTGCTTTTTGGATGGATATTCGGGTTACAATCAAATTGCCATCGCCCCAGAAGATCAAGAGAAAACCATCTTTACATGTCTGTATGATACTTTTGCTTTCCGCATGATGCCATTTGGACTATGTAATGCTCATGCCACATTTCAACGTTGCATGATGGCCATCTTCTCAGATATGCTGGAACAAAGAATGAAGGTTTTTATAGATGACTTTTCTGTGTTTGGAGATTCTTTCGACCATTGCTTGCAAAATTTTGAACATGTGTTACAAAGATGCGAAGATACTAACCTGGGACTCAACTGGGAAAAATGCCATTTCATGGTACAAGAAGGCATTAAAGAAGACTTAAAGAAGACTTAAAGATCTACAACTTTGAAGAACAAAATAATTTCGAATTCTGAAGATTTCATGACCGAAATTGATGAATATCCAGAAGTGTGTTATGTGTAATTATTAAAGTCATTTTCAAAGCAAATAAATAAATAAATAAATAATAAAAATAGTCAAGCTCCCACCAAACATGATAGCAATTAATGGATTTGGTGGAGAAA
This sequence comes from Zanthoxylum bungeanum, assembly GCA_019454045.1. Lineage (NCBI taxonomy): Eukaryota > Viridiplantae > Streptophyta > Magnoliopsida > Sapindales > Rutaceae > Zanthoxylum > Zanthoxylum bungeanum. The sequence goes on from SKCR01046823.1 coordinate 17,792, forward strand.
TTAGTGGAGCAATTGGTGGAGCAATTAATAATGGATTTGGTGGAGGCAAAATTTTGCCTATAAATACCAAGCCATTTCATTTGTAAATGCATACTTTCTTCTATGTAATTCCTTAAGAATTCTCTGAAGATTGTATCTTGTTTGTTTATTTACAGCTTTCAGAATTTAATTTCAGCTTTCGCACGTTCTTTTCTTTACTTTTCAGTCTTTACTTTCTGCAATTTACTTTTACGCACAGTACTTTCCTTTCTTTACTTTTCAGCAATTTACTTTTCAGTAATGAGGAGGTAACTCCCCCTTGATGGGGAAAAAGGTAAGACTTTTATTACTAATATTTAGATTAATCTCCCTTAAATATAATATATAAACTAGTTAAAACTTGACTTAATGAGGATACCGCCTGATTGGTCGGTTGGTAATTATTGAAATTGGTTTTAACCTGACTAAACTGGATACCGCCTAATTGGTCGGTTGGTAATTAATTATTAATTTGAATTAATCTGGATACCGCCTAAATGGCTGGTTGGTAATTATCACGCAAAGTTAATATATTATATTAAGGGAGATATCTAAAATAGAAGTAATAAAAGTGGATCCTTTTATCTCAACATTTTCTTTTATTGTACTTTTACTTTATTTACTTTTCAGCAATTTACTTTCAGCATTTACTTTTCAGCAATTTAATTTCAGCATTTTACTTTCCGTCATTTACTTTTCAGTATTTAATTTCCAGCAATTTACTTTATGTCTTTTATTTTATTTAAGTTTTTACTACCCGTAAATATGTGTCGTAACTAAGTCAGTTTTCTGGGGTTGTGATGAAGTCCAATAACATCGGTTTATAAGGGGTTATTTTACGATTTGGGTAATATAAAGGTTTATTTATTGAGCTTTAGTCCTAATGCTTTTTATTAATTGGCCATTAATAAAATTGAACTGGTAAACTTAAAATGAACTTGGAAAAATGATTTTAGGTTTAAGACCCTAGATTCAATAACCCACGATATTCCTTGAGGATAGATAACCCTTAATAGATTTCCTTACATGATAGGAAAATACCTATTGGGCGGGGTAGCTATAATTGGAACTTAATCTTAATGAATTCAGGTAACTTGGTTGACATAGGAATATGATTAATTGGGTTACACTGGGTATTTGTATTTGACCATCGGAAGAGGCTTTTACATAATTTTGTTTTACAGGTTAATAAACCAATAAATTACACAAATGTAAAATAACCACTTCATCTTTTAAAAGATATTGGAAGGATTCACAACCTTGGATAGTTTCTTAATATTGAATTTTCCAAAAATCTACTTTCGCGCTATTTCTTTTACTTGTTTTAATTTTAAAGTCACCACCCAATCAAACAATCAATCCATTAGATACTTGTAAACATTTAACTTCATAAATTTATAACAAAAGGTTTTAAGTCCTCGTGGGATCGATACTTTTTATACTACTTGAATGATACGTGTGCTTGCATTATACGCATGTGAAAACACCGGTCAAGTTTTTGGCGCCTTTACCGGGGACTTATTTATCTTTCACTATTAATTTTGAGGTTAGATACCTTTACCTGTATCTAATTTCTTTTTACTTATTGTTTATGTTTTCTTGTGTTTCAGGTTCTCAGACACTACATGAGACGAACCAGAAGCTTTGAACTCCGACCGCTTGACCCAGAGATTGAAAGAACCATCAGACAGTTGATAAAGAGAAAGGCGAGAAGGCCAATAAACAATCGTTAACATGGTACATGTGTTGGACAATTATGACCCATAGCGTCACTATTTGTACTAGCGTCACTATTTGTACATATCATGGTGTTGTTGTATAAATTAACTATGTGACAAAGGAGATTGCTCTCTTATCATTTGTGATTAGATCACCAAGATATATAAATGATAGGAGGTCCTTATGATTTGTTCCTGGATTGAGAATGATATGAGACAGTATCAGTCCACGAAGGATAAATCATTAAATATCCCTAGTCAGAGTATTATCGAGATTGGACATCGATAAATACGTAAAAGACTAGTATTACACTTGTGCGCGTTGTGAGGGCATAACAACATAGTTCTCATATATTTGGGTATAAGATACTCATGCAAGTGTAATAGGGGGTTGTGTTTTACCGATGGTACGGGAAACAGCTTCGCTCTGGATAGACCCCATCGGAATTCCATTGGTAATATGACTATGTGTCTATGGAAGTCCGAAATCAGGGTAGGTGTATTTGGTCTTAACCTGAGACTTGCACCGCTAATACTTGCGACAATCAATATACTTTGGTTTTGGTCATCCAGGGCTTTAACCGGTTTCTGTGTACGCCTCTTCTGGGTATATCGAGAATCATAGTGTGTTGGGTGTAATTTCAAGACGGAAGTGTCACTCCAGTCATATGGAGATGATGGTCACGTAGGATACGGTACTAGTACTCTTATGTACTGCAGTCATCGGGATAAAATGACAAGGTCAGGTTTATCCGATTATAGAGACTAGTTACTAGAAATCCGACATGTGCTTCGTACGGGGCATACATAATTCCAGCCCCAGGCCTAGCACGTGATCATCCGATACTGGATCGACATACGCAATACTACGTATACTACTCCTGATATAGATCGCTTATTCCTGTAAGCATATTTCTGGATAATTGGGTAGGCATGGCGCTTTGCTAGAAGCCAACCTTGTCTTGTAAATCGGTAAAACGTAGTACTTGGTACTTACGTGTTCGGATAGTCCGACGACCGTATTTACTGCCAATATATCCGGGGATCTCATGGGTCGCTTCCCGAAGATTCACCGATGAAGTATGACTCGCACTTTTAATTAATCTGGGATTAATTAGATGAGAGAGAAAATTAATATGGGATTAATTGCGGAGATATTTTATCTGGGATAAAATATCCATTAAAGAGAGAGAACGATTAATTTGGAATTAATCGATAAATTAATATATTCGATATATTAAACGAAATTAGATTTCGACGCAGAATTAAAATTAGATTTTAATTCGGGCGAACGAGTTAATTTAGAATTAATTTGTTAGCGACGTGAATAGTGATTTCGCTAGGCATAATCATTTAATTGCGTCGCAACGGAAAATTCGTTAATTTGGAATTAGCGAACCCGAGCCCGAGATTGTTTGTGAGCGCATTCGCATTTTGAATTCTAGTTCGGCACGCAAGTCAAATCAAGTGTCAAATCGCTAGTCGCATAAAACGTTAAATCATTAGTCACTTTGAGTGATGTGACAACTTGTCACTTGATTTGATTGATTTATGTGACTTGATGGGAGTTGTTGGAAAAGCTTTTGAAAGATTGAAAGACATTTATCATTTATTTATTAAATGGTATTTGACTTTTAATTTTTTGGTATTTGATATACAAAACCACACAACTTCTACTCTCTCTCTTTAGCTCACGGTTTGGAGCCAAAACCTTCTTCTCTTTCACAAGGTTTTTCACCTTCTGTTTCTCTTCTTTTTTCTGTCAAGAAATTCTGAGAAAGTGAAGGGAAACCAGTGGTGATTTTGTGGCAAAATCATCAAGAGCTAGCACTCAAATGAGTCCATACAAAGGTGATAGGGAACTCACTTCATGAGCTTGGAATCACCATCAACCAAAGCTTGGAGCTTGGAGGAAGATGAAGACCACACATGGACGAATCTTGGAGAGGGAAATCAGTGGACTTTCGAGCTTGACAGTGGGCAGAAAATGAGTTTTTGTTCATCACCGCATCGACTCAACCGATTATTGTGAGTATTCCGCACCTCATTTGATTGTATTCACATGTATTTTCAATGCTTGAAATGATCTTGGGAAGCTTAGACTAACCCAACAACCTGAACCTTTAGAAGTTGCACCACCAATTCCCATTCGAGACAGAACCATTCTAGTGGTGGACGGCCTGATTTCCTGTATTATACTTCCTCTTTTACCAGCAAATGTGTGTGACATAAAAATATGCATTCAAATGATTCAACAGTCAGTTCAGTTTGGGGGGAATGCAACTGAAGATCCTAATGCGCACATCAGCAACTTCCTGGAAGTTTGCGGCACTTTCAACTACAACAGAGCATCAGAAGAAGGAATGAGACTGCGAGTTTTTCCATATTCCTTGAAAGACAAAGCAAAATCTTGGCTACATTCACTACTTGCAGGTTCCATCACAACTTGGAACACTCTAGCCACCAAATTCCTTGCAAAGTACTTTCCACCAGCTAGAACAGCAAAACTGAGAAATGACATCACATCCTTTTGTACAACTTGACTCAGAAACTCTCTACGAAGCTTGGGAAAGGCACAGAGATTTACTCCGGAAATGTCCTCACCAAATGATTCCAAATGGCTTCAAGTCCAAACTTTCTATAATAGGACTTTCTGTGATTGATAAACTCACATTTGCTGCTGCTGGGGTGGATGATGCTTTTGATGGCAATAGTAGAAGATCAAGCCTGAGACTTAATCGAAGAATGGCTACTAACAATTCATTGTGGCCAACAAAAAGGAGGCAGATTCAACGAATTACAGGAATTTTTGATTGAAGTTGGAGGCTACTGTTGGACAATTATGACCCATAGCGTCACTATTTGTACAGATCATGGTGTTGTTGTACAAATTAACTATGTGACAAAGGAGATTGCTCTCTTATCATTGTGATTAGATCACCTTAGATGTATAAATGATGAGAGGTCCCTATGATTTGTTCCTGGACGGAGAATGATATGAGACAGTATCAGTCCACGTAGGATAAATCATTAATATCCCTAGTCAGAGTATTATCGAGATTGGACATCGATAAATACGTAAAAGACTAGTATTGCACTTGTGCGCGTTGTGAGGGCACAACGGCATAGTTCTCATATATTTGGGTATTGGATACTCATGCAAGTGTAATAGGAGGTTGTGTTTCACCGATGGTACGGGAAACAGCTTCGCTCTGGATAGACCCCCTCGGAATCCCATTGGTAGTATGACTGTGTGTCTATGGGAGTCCGACATCAGGGTAGGTGTATTTGGTCTTAACCTGAGACTTGCACCGCTAATACTTACGACAATCAATATACTTTGGTTGAGGTCGTCCAGGGCTTTAACCGGTTCTGTGTACGCCAATACTGGGTATATTGAGAATCGTAGAGTATTGGGTGTGATGTCAAGACGGAAGTATCACTCCAGTCATAGTGGAGATGATGTCACGTAGGATACGGTATTAGTGCTCTTAAGTGCTGCGCGGCCATCGGGATATTATGACTAGGTCATGTATATCCGATTATAGAGACTAGTTACCAGACATCCGACATGTGCTTCGTACGGGGCAGACACAACTCCAGCCCCAGGCCTAGCACGTGACCATCCGATACTAGATCGATATGCACTATACGATGTATACTACGCCTGATACAGATCCTTCATTCCTGTAAGGATATTTCCGGAGAATTGGGTAGGCATGGTGCTTTGCTAGAAGCCAACCTTGTCTTGTGAATCGGTAAAACGTAGTACTTGGTACTTACGTGTTCGGATAGTCCGACGACCGTATTTACTGCCAACATATCCGGGGATCTCATGGGTCGCTTCCCAATGATTCACCGATGATGTATGACTCGCACTTTAATTAATCTGGGATTAATTCGATGAGAGAGAAAATTAATCTGGGATTAATTACGGAGATATTTTATCTGGGATAAAATCGTCTAAAGAGAGAAAACGATTAATTTGGAATTAATCGGGTAAATTAATAGATTCGATATATTAAACAGAATTGGATTTCATTACGAAATTAAAGTCGGACTTTAATGCGAACGAACGAATTAATTTAGAATTAATTCGTAAACGACGTTCGTAATATATTTGCGAGGCATCGATATTTAATTAAATTAGATTTAATTATTTAACGACGGAAGTTCGTTTAATCGGATTAAACGGAACCGAGCCGCGGCAAATGTTCGTAGAGATATTTGAATTTTGAATTCAAATATGTGGGGCCATGTGTGGTAGGTGTACCTACCACCCAACTACCTTGTTTTTGTTTTTGAAAAACCATTTACCAAACCTACCAAGTTTAGGGTAAAAGTGAAATGGTTTTACCAAAAGTTAAAAGCAAAATATCTCTACACTTGTAGACAACTCTCTCTCTCTCTCTCTCCATCATCTCTCCTCCTCTTTTCTCTCTATGGAAACACGCCCAAGGGGCTGCTGTTTACTGCTTGCCCAAAAACGTGAGCAGTAAGAGAGAGGAAGCTTGATTTTGTGGCAAAATCCAAGTGCTAGCACACTCCTTAGAGGCATACGAAGGTGTTAGGGAAACCCACCCACGAGCCGGGAATCAAACGACGAAGATTCGAAGCTCAAAAGGTGAACTCAAAACTGAAAACAGTGAGCAGTGGACTGGTCACTGCAGTGGCGTTTTTGGAGGTGAAAATCAATTTTGTTCTTCATCAAATCGTCTCAACCGATCGATGTGAGTATTCCGCTACTCCCTTTTTGATTCACACATTATTTTCATGCTTGTTATGATCTTGGGACCTAAATAGAAACCAACAATGGCATCAAGAGCCTAGGTTCAAGCATGAAATTTTTAGGGCTTAAAATTGGGTATTTTGTATTTGAGCATGATTTGAATAAATTGGATGTTTGAGTATGCTTAATACATGTTGAATTGAAGATTGATTGGATCAATTTCAAGAAAATGGTTTGGAATATTTTTCCCCCAATATATCTACCTTGGCCGAAGTTAGGGTTCATATGGAATCTTGGATTTCTTCATTTTGATTCATTGGATGAGTTGTAATGATGTTGGATGATGTTAATTTGAGATTGAATTGGATTTAATTTTGAATTGAACAAAAACCCCCAATACCTTACCTTGGCCGAATGGTATAGCCCTAATTTAGTCTTGGAATTTTGATTTTTAATCATTGGATGTGTTGGAAATCATTCGGGATGTGGATTTAATATCGATTGTGAAATTAATTGGATTGAATTCGAATCGGAAAAAATCCCTTATCTTGGCCGAGACTAATAAGCATGGTTAATGGGTTTGATTTTTCATCAAAGTATGTTGGACATGTGATGATGATAAACATGATTAATTGGACAAAATGATGTTTTGGAAATATTGATTTGGTTAATTAATCATGTAATACACTTTGGTAATTAAATTGGAAATTTGGAATTTGGTAATTTAATTATTGGGCCTTAAAATTGGATTTGGGCTTTTAAAGTTGTAATGGGCTTATTGGGCTTTGTTGTACAAAGTTGGGTTTAGGCAAATTGGATTGGATCCAATTGGGCCCAAAACCGCTTCCATAAAGCCCAAATGCGACTTAATGAACCTTTAAAGTTTAATTGGGCCTAATGGGCCGAAATTGATTTCTGGGCTTATGGGGTTACTCTTGATTGGGCTTTGGTTGCCGAAGCCCATGCCTTAAAGAAATTAATTGAAAGCCCATTGGACTTGAATTAAATTGACGTTGGACGTTAATCGGGCTTTGAGACCCGTAACGATTAAATTTGGAATTTAAGTCGTAAAAGGTTTATTAATAAATTGTAATATTTAATTTGGAATTAAAATAGTGAATTAGTATTAAATACATATTAAATTGGATTTAATGTTGTAGTTTAATTTAATTCGAGAATTCGTACTTTGAGTACTTATTCGCAAAAACGAGTTTGACTCGCAAAATCAAATCGTTGTTTGAACATTGGATGATCACTAATTATCAGATTAATTAATTTGATTAGATTGATTGATAACATGCTTGTGTGAATACATGGTTGTGATGAATGAATAATGTATATCGGATGGATATTAGTCGGGTGGGGGCAATTTTGGAAATTGTTGTAATAAATTCGATTTATTAAATTGGACCTGCGTGTCCAGCCTTATCACCTCTATTCTCTTTGTATTCTCTTCTCACCTATTCCCCTCAATGTAAATGAGGTTTCTTTAGTAGTGTAGTGTAACGGGTAGAATAATACAAGTGCTAGTTTGAGAGAGAAAGTGAGAGATTTGATCTAGGATCAATGTGTTAAGTATCCATCCGCATATCATTATTATTTATTTTCATATGCGCTTTATTATGTGTTTAGAATGCATGTTTAAGGGTGTATGATGATGAGACCTAAACAAAGATAATAAATTGGTAGCCAATTTGCACGCGAAAAACCCTCATCAAATATCATGCGTTTTTCCTTCCATTGAGTGATTCTTACTCAAGATCCGAGACTGGCATTGGGTTGTTGGCCAAAGTCAAGCCCTTTGTCCGTCGAAGATGTGTTTGAATCACGAGAGTTTTGTTCTATATTGGTGTCTTGTCCAAGTTGTGGTTTGTTGGCCAAAGTCAAGACCACTTCTTGTCCATCGACATTGATTACGAAGCTTTCCATGGTCAATGGGTCGCGCTTGACTGGGATCACTAGGTTTGTTGTGCCAAAGCCAAGGCTTAGTTGATTCAGAGGAAAAGGGTTAGGTAATACATTGGATGTATTGGCATATATAAGATATATGTTTTGAGGATTTGTATCCGCCGGATCTAGGAATTGGATGAGATCCAATTGATCTTAGAGATCTACCTAGTTAAATATCATACAATTTGTTGGCCAAAGTCAAGATTGTGTGATATTTAACGGGATCCTAGCCCACTAGGAAACACGGTTTCCCGAGTACTCGACAGAGGGTTAGAGGCTCGCCGAAAAATAGTGGGAGGCAAGAATTGAATTTGCAATATTCGTTTAATTACTTGCCATACGCGCTCATTCAAATTATTCGTCATATAAATTAAATGTTAGTTGGACTAATATTTAAATTGTTGTTTTAATAAGCAGTTGGACTGTATTATAGTTGATTATATAATTGGATTATAGTAATCAATATATTTGAATTAATTAATTTCAATTTACAGTTGATTTTATAATTGGATTATAGTAATCAATGTAATTGAGGTTAATTGATTTAAATTATATTTGATTGTATAGTTGGACTATAATAATCAATATAATACATAGTACCACAAATCGTTGATTAAATAGTTGGACTATTAGAATCAAGATAATGAAAGATTAGTGTTTAAAACATAATCCTAGGTGAAAATGTATTTAAACGACTATATTTTTCAATTGGGAATAATTTCAGGATGGTCCTGGAAATAAATAATAAGTTACTTTATTTGATAAAATAACCTATTATGCCTAAGCCAAGAATTAAGCAAATAGTAGAGCATAATCTTTGGAAGATTTATGTGATGATAACTTAAGTGCTTAATTCGATATACTTGTCATAAATCTATGTTTAGATTTAAGAAGTATTAAAATTGCAATAAATAACTCTTGCTGAGGGTTAAAGACTATTCTCGAGGAGATAAAGTCAAACTTTGCAATTAGGTAAGGGCGCAAGGCGCACCATACTTCAATATTCTAGAAACCCAAGGCTTGGCCAAAGGCTTCTGAAATATTTGAAAGGGCAAAGGCAAAATCATTATGATCTTCTGGGAAGATAAATGACATATCCTAAAGTGACTGCCGTTTGGATATGGCAGACACGAAGGAATTAAAGAAAGGGCAAGGCTCTGACTTTAAGAATGTTTGTCAATATTATGTCTATTACTAGTATTAAAATTGGATTTTAAAATACTTAGTATGGTACATAAATATATGGATTGATGTTCAGAATCTGCTGTGAGCAGGATACTGACTTCAAGCTGAGATTAATCTGCGAATCGGAAACGGGACGAAAGTCGCTGTTTCGACCGTAGAATCCTAAGTTTAGGAACTACCTTTTGGGTATATACTTAAATTAGGAACTGTTATAATGTAACTAGTTTGACTAGAAACATTATCTTTATATCAGTGTTTAATCCGTTGCGGATAGACCTTTATATTCTAGAACACTAAAGTGTTTCATTATATAAAGAATGATATTAAGATAAACACATTAGATGTGAGTAACAGATTTATATTTTGAATATAAATAATATCTCAATATAAAACATGACAAATAAATAGCTCAAACTGATTTGATCAGTAAGAAACTAATTGTGGCATTGTTGTCTGGGACACAATCAAACAAGACTCGTATATCCACACTTTCGAAGAGTGGGTACTAGGACTAATTTGATTCTATTCAAATAAAGTCTACGAATCTAGTTTATTGGGCAAAGTGCCTAAAACACTATTTACTTGGTAAAAGTGCTAATGCCACCGATCTGTTAGCCCTATTCATAGTGAAGTAAGTGGGCCCATATCTAGCAATGCTAGATGTGAATATGAATATTTCGACCTTAACGGATGTGGCATCACGTTATGGTTATGTGTTTCTTTTGAAGAACACAAATCGATAACTTTTAGAGTTTCGACACGAAGTAGACAAACAGATCGTCTAAAGTATTAAACCGTCGCGGTAAGACCGTAATGGAAAATACTTAAGCAGTAAGTTTCAAACATACGTGAAAGAGTATAGTATTCTTTCAATGAGGACTCCTCCCGAGACATGTCAGTTTGACTGTGTGTCCGTACGGAGAAACCGAATTTTGTTGGACATGATAAGGCTAATCATGAGTCGCTCTGAGCTACCATTTCCTTCAACGGATATGCATTAACAGTGCAAGAACTTATTTTGAATAAGGTTCCATAATAATCTGTTTGACAGATATCATATTAGATATGAACGGGAAAGAAACCGGGTTCTCATTCCTGATGATTTGGGTATGCTAGGCATATGTTTGGATAATACCAAACTAAAACCCAAATAGGATAAGTGCCAATTGTAGGTCATCCTAGGGATACCATAAGTATAGTACTTATACATCTCACGAGAGAACAATGTTATTGTTGCTCACCATGCGGTTTTCCTAAGAGGAATACCGATATGCAGTGGTAAGTGGGAGGATGGTATAACTCGATGAAATCGGAGTAATACTGTTCAAGGCACGAAGTCCTTAATGGAACACAGATAGTTCATCAAGGATGAAACTATACCATTAATCTTCGAATACACAAGAACCGCGTAGATCGGAGAGAATCAGAAAACAACCTGGGGTATGGGTTTCTGATCTCACCTCATAAAGATGTCAATCTTGTTGAGGTAGACCAACCGACTACGTTTGAGGAAGTGATACAAGGTATCGACTCCCTTTTATGGCAAAGTGCCATGAGTCCGAAGTGGATTCCATGTATACCAACTATGTTTAGACACTAGTTGATGTACCGTAAGGCATTGTGCCTATTGGTACTTAAAAGTCTTCAAGGAAGACATACATGGATGGCAACATACCAACGTACAAAGCTAGGCTTTTAGCGAACGAAGGTATCGTTATCAACATTGTGTTGATTACGGTTCAACCTTTTACCTGTTGCCACGGTAAATCCATTTGGATAATGCTTGCTGAAATTGTACATTTATGAAATGTGTCAGTTAAAGATCAAAATCGCTTTCCTTAAACGGAAACCTTTTGGAGGATGTTTATAACATCCTGACGATTTTGTTGTACCTAAACCAGCAAACTAGGTTTGCGGGTTGTTCGATCCATGTTTGGATTGAAGCAAGCATAAGGTTCTTGGAGCTGACGTTTTGATGTAATCATAATGGTTTATGATTTAATTCAAAACGAAAATAATTCTTGTGTATATAAGGAGGTTAGTGGGAGCGCACTGACAATGAATGTCCTGTATAAAATAATGATAATATATGTCATTTCTTGGAAATGATATTCCCATAAAACAATCGGCGAAAGCTTGGCTTTCGAGATAATTCTCCGTAGAATTCTTAGGAGTAACAACCTTTATTCTAGGAATAAAGATCTATTGGGATAGATTTAAAGTTGTTAACACTCTCTGAGAAATTGTACATTTAAAATGTACGTGACCTGGTGTCTCATACGCTTTGAGCATATGGAGTCACAATCAGACCAATCCGAGTGATAGTCACTGGATTGAAGTTAAGAACATCCGTTAGTATCTTAGAGAACTAAGGATGCTGTCTTATTCTGTGGAGATGGAGAACTTGAAGTGACTGGGATCGCTGTAGCAAGTTTCCAAACCGATAAAGACGACTATAAGTCGCAAACGGTACTATAAAGTTTGAATACCGGAACAGTGAGCTGGAAATCTTCCAAGCAAGATACTGTTACCATATAAACAACAAATACGGATTATTGCTGCAGCTGAGGCAGCAATAGAAGCCATTTGGGTCGATAATAAATCTAATTAGATTAGATATAGTTCTGTTAGCGGCTGAGCTAGGCGTCAGCACAGGCTAAAGAATTAATGGTCTCATCAACGATCCAGATATATACTTCGATATTCATCTGATTCGTTCGGATCATACATCATGGCGATGTGATGATCGTATAAATCGCATCAGACGATAATCATGTAAATCCGCTGACGAAAACCTTTTCTCAGCAATTTGAGCCAACCGTACATAGTTCGGGTGTTAGCACTCGAGTGACTGGCTATAGGCCAAGTGGGAGATTGTTGGACAATTATGACCCATAGCGTCACTATTTGTACAGATCATGGTGTTGTTGTACAAATTAACTATGTGACAAAGGAGATTGCTCTCTTATCATTTGTGATTAGATCACCTTAGATGTATAAATGATGAGAGGTCCCTATGATTTGTTCCTGGACGGAGAATGATATGAGACAGTATCAGTCCACGTAGGATAAATCATTAAATATCCCTAGTCAGAGTATTATCGAGATTGGACATCGATAAATACGTAAAAGACTAGTATTGCACTTGTGCGCGTTGTGAGGGCACAACGACATAGTTCTCATATATTTGGGTATTGGATACTCATGCAAGTGTAATAGGAGGTTGTGTTTCACCGATGGTACGGGAAACAGCTTCGCTCTGGATAGACCCCCTCGGAATCCCATTGGTAGTATGACTGTGTGTCTATGGGAGTCCGACATCAGGGTAGGTGTATTTGGTCTTAACCTGAGACTTGCACCGCTAATACTTACGACAATCAATATACTTTGGTTGAGGTCGTCCAGGGCTTTAACCGGTCTGTGTACGCCAATACTGGGTATATTGAGAATCGTAGAGTATTGGGTGTGATGTCAAGACGGAAGTATCACTCCAGTCATAGTGGAGATGATGTCACGTAGGATACGGTATTAGTGCTCTTAAGTGCTGCGCGGCCATCGGGATATTATGACTAGGTCATGTATATCCGATTATAGAGACTAGTTACCAGACATCCGACATGTGCTTCGTACGGGGCAGACACAACTCCAGCCCCAGGCCTAGCACGTGACCATCCGATACTAGATCGATATGCACTATACGATGTATACTACGCCTGATACAGATCCTTCATTCCTGTAAGGATATTTCCGGAGAATTGGGTAGGCATGGTGCTTTGCTAGAAGCCAACCTTGTCTTGTGAATCGGTAAAACGTAGTACTTGGTACTTACGTGTTCGGATAGTCCGACGACCGTATTTACTGCCAACATATCCGGGGATCTCATGGGTCGCTCCCCATGATTCACCGATGATGTATGACTCGCACTTTAATTAATCTGGGATTAATTCGATGAGAGAGAAAATTAATCTGGGATTAATAATACGGATATTTTATCTGGGATAAAATATCGTCTAAAGAGAGAAAACGATTAATTTGGAATTAATCGGGTAAATTAATATATTCGATATATTAAACGGAATTGGATTTCATTACGAAATTAAAGTCGGACTTTAATGCGAACGAACGAGTTAATTTAGAATTAATTCGTAAACGACGATCGTAATATATTTGCGAGGCATCGATATTTAATTAAATTAGATTTAATTATTTAACGACGGAAGTTCGTTTAATCGGATTAAACGGAACCGAGCCACGACAAATGTTCGTAGAGATATTTGAATTTTGAATTCAAATATGTGGGGTCCATGTGTGGTAGGTGTACCTACCACCCAACTACCTTGTTTTGTTTTTGGAAAAACCATTTACCAACCTACCAAGTTTAGGGTAAAAGTGAAATGGTTTTACCAAAAGTTAAAAGCAAAATATCTCTACACTTGTAAAAGACAACTCTCTCTCTCTCTCCATCTATCTCTCCTCCTCTTTTTTTTTTTATGGAACACGCCCAAGGGGCTGCTGGTTACTGCCAAAATCGTGAGCAGAAGAGAGAGAAAGCTTGATTTTGTGGCAAAATCCAAGTACTAGCACGCTGCTTAGAGGTATACGAAGGTGATAGGGAAACCCACCCACGAGTCGAGAATCAAACGACGAAGATTCGAAGCTCAAAAGGTGAACCAAAACTGAAAAAAAGTGTGCAGTGGACTGGTCACTGCAGTGACGTTTTTGGAGGTGAAAATCAATTTTGTTCTTCACCAAATCGTCTAAACCGATCGATGTGAGTATTCCGCTACCTCCTTTGATGTATTCACACATTATTTTCATGCTTGTTATGATCTTGGGACCTAAATAGAAACCACACTAACCAGCAGTGATACGTAAGTTGGAGCAAATGTGCAAAAGCCTGAAACACTTAGCACGCAAGTTGTAACATCGCCAGAGCCACAAGTTCACCATATGGAGGAGCACCAGAGCCAAACAACATGAAGAAACGGTGAACTTATCAACATTTCAATAGACAGGGAATAAAATCCATATTCCAACACCTACAATCCAGGGTGGAGGAATCATCCCAATTTTTCATGGAGCAACAATTCAGGGCAAAAGAACATCCACCACCTGGATTTCAATAGTAAAACAAAAGCCATGAGTTTGAAAAAAGAACCAGAAATGAAAGAATGGATTGTAGAGATGTTCAAAAAAGCAACAAGCAGCATATGAACGAAGAAGCATCGCCGATCATTCAGAGAAACTTCCCCGAAGTTGAAAGATCCTGGCAGTTTCACTGTTCCTTGCACCATTGGAGAACATATATCGGAAAACTTTATGTGATTTTAGGTGCAAAGTTTAATTTGATGCCTTTTTCTATTTACAGGAAACTGCATTGGAGAAGCAATGCCTACCCTCAGTCTCTTTGTAACTTGCTGATCAAACGCTCGTATTTCCGGAGGTTGTAGTTGAAGATGTGGCTGGTTAAAGTTGAAAAACTCATTCTCTCAGCAGATTTCATTATCCTTGACATGGAAGAAGACAAAGATGTTCTTATCATCCTTGGGAGCCATTATTGGCTACAGGTCGAAATGTGATTGATGTGCAAAAAAGAGAACTAACTATGAAAGTGCAGGACCAAGAAGTTACCTTTAATGTTTTCAAAGCCATGAAATTCCCGATTGAAGAAAAGAAAGAGGAATGTTTCAGAATTAACGTTGTTGATAGTATCATTCAAGATACTGATATAGTTCCCACAGACAAACTTGAAGTTGCATCTCCAACATAACTGACAACGAGCTAGATGCTGAAATTCTTTAATGTATCAAGTATCTTGACAAGCCCTTTCATTTCAAATCGACAGCACAAGCGGAAAGTATGGAACTACCAAAGAAGGAGCGACTCAAGCCTTCGATTGAAGAACTGTTGGGTTTCTACGTTTAGTCCCAAGATCAAATAAGCATAAAATGATGAATGAATAACAAAGAAGAGTGGCAGAAACACACTTACATTGATCGGTTTATGGATGCATTGATCAACAAAATTTTCCTCCAAGATGACTTGTTGAATTCGGCCAAGGGACACCACAAGCTCCAAGCTTTGCTTTGTCTTTCCAAGCTCCCAAGTTGGTTTCCCTAACACCTTGATATGACCCTTTGATGAGTGCTAGCTCTTTGATAAATTTTGCAAAAAAATTTGATCTATTTCCTTCTTGCAATTTTCGGTCTTGAAGAAGAAAATTTTGGGAGAGAAAATGCTCACTGCATTCGGTAATAAGAGAGAGAAGTAAAAGCTTGTGTAATAGATTTCCAAAATCAATTAATTGATATACCAAAAGTTAGATTTGGTAAAGTCAATCAAAGCTTTGACTTGGAGTGTGAATCAAGTCTCCACCAACTCCACCAAAACATATCAACCAAAAGTAATAAAGGTGACATGTGATGTAAAACTTGATGTGACATGTGGGCCCCACTCGATTAAAAATACGAGTGGGCCCGCAAACACTCCCGGGCTCGGGTTCACTAATTCCGAATTAACGAACTTCAATCGCGACGTAATTAAATCGAATTTAATTAAATAATTATGCATAGCAAAATTACTATTCACATCGCTAACGAATTAATTCTAAATTAACTCGTTTGCCCGAATTAAAATCTAATTTTAATTCCGCGTCGAAATCTAATTTTGTATAATATATCGAATATATTATTTTAATGATTAATTCCAAATTAATCTTTCTCTCTCTTCAAATAGTATTTATCCCAGATAAAATCTCTCCGCAATTAATCCTAGATTAATTAAGCTCGAATCATACGTCATCGGTGTATCTTCGGGAAGCGACCCAAGAGATCCCTGGATATGTTGGCAGTAAATCCGGTCGTTGGACTATCCAAACACGTACATACATAATACTATATTTTTACCGATTTACGAGACAAGGTTGGCTTCTGGCAAAGCGCAATGCCTACCCAATTCTCCAGAAATATTCTTAATGGAATATACGATCTTTAACAGGCGTAGTATACGTAGTATTGCGTATTGCGATCCAGTATAGGATGTCACATGCAAGGCATGAGGCTGGAATAATGTCTGCCCCGTACGAAGCATATATCGGATCACTAGCAACTAGTCTCTTTATTATCGGATAATCATGACCTAGTCATATTATCCCGATGGTTGCAACCCTTAGAGAACCAGTTCTGTATCCCTGCACGATCATCATCTCCATATGACTGAAGTGATACTTTCGTCTTGACATCACACCCAATACACTATGATTCTCAATAAACCCAAATAAGGCGCACACGGAACCTGTTAAAGTCCTGGATGACCAAAACCAAAGTGTATCGATTGTCGCAAGTACTAGCGATGCAAGTCTCAGGTTAAAACCAAATACACCTACCCTGAAGCGGACTCCCATAGACACATAGTCATACTACCAATGGGATTCCGCGGGGTCTATCCAGAGCGAAGCTGTTTTCCATACCATCGGTAAAGCACAACCTCCTACCACACTTGCATAAGTATCCAATACTTAAATAAATGAGAACTATGCTGTTACGCTTCCATAACACGCACAAGTGTGATACTAGTCTATTCCGCATTATCGATGTCCAGTCTCGATAATACTACGACTAGGGATATTTAATGATTAAACCGTCATGGATTGATACTGTCTCATATCATCTCAATCCAGAACTAATCATAAGGACTTTCATCATTCACACATTTAAGTAATCTAATTACGAAATGATAAAAGGCAATTTCATTGCTACATAATTAATTTGTAGAAAAAAAAATTCTTTTACAAATAGTGACGCTATGGGTCATAACTGTCCAACAATCTCCCACTTGGCCTATAGCCAGTCACTCAAGCATCTAATACCTGAACTATGTACATGTCGCTCAAACTTCGGCTGATGAATGGCTTTCGTCAGTGGATCTGCAATGTTATCCTCTGATGCGACCTTCTCGATCTTCACATCGACACGATGTATGATCTCACGAATTAGATGGAAACATCGAAGAACATGCTTGGATCGTTGATGAGACCACGGTTCCTTATCCTGCGCTATAGCCCCGTTATTGTCACAATACAATGGAACAGGCTCAGCTGCTAGCGGAACTACTCCTAATCCAATTAGGAATTTTCGGATCCAAACTGCCTCCTTTGCTGCTTCAGCTGCAGCTATATACTCTGCTTCTGTTGTTGGATCGGCAATAGTCTCTTGCTTGGAAGATTTCCAGCTCACTGCTCCGTTATTCAAACAAAATACGTACCCGAATTGCGACTTACAGTCGTCTTTGTCAGTTTGGAAACTTGCATCGGTATACCCAGTTAACTCAAGTTCTCCATCTCCATAGATTAAGAAAGCATCCTTAGTTCGTCTAAGATACTTAAGGATATTCTTAACCGCTATCCAGTGACTTTCACCTGGATCGGCCTGATAGCGACTACACATGCTCAAAGCATAGAAGACATCAGGTCGCGTACATATCATGTCATACATGATCGATCTGACTGCCGAGGCGAACGGTATCCGACTCATGCTGTCTCTCTCATCTTGAGTTTTAGGACACATATCCTTAGATAGAGTGCCATGTGACACTGGCAACAGTCCCCTCTTGGACTGATCCATGTTGAATCTCTTCAACACTTTGTCAATGTACGTACTCTGGGAGAGTCCAAGCAGCTTTCTAGATCTATCCCGGTAGATCTTTATTCCCAGAATAAAGGATGCTTCTCCCAGATCTTTCATGGAGAATTTCAATGAAAGCCAAGCTTTCACCGACGTTAACATGGGAATGTAATTGCCAATAAGCAATACATCATCAACGTAAAGGACAATGAATGTCAGTGCTCTCCCACTAACCTTCTTATATACACAAGGATCATCTTCGCTTTGAACTAAATCATATTCTTTTATGATCTCATCAAAGCGTTGGTTCCAAGAACGCGATGCTTGCTTCAATCCATAAATGGATCGATTTAACTTACAAACCTTATTTGCAAGTCGCGGCACGAAAAAACTGTCAGGCTGGGATGAGCCGAACCAAACTGCCGGCCCGGTCTACTCCTTTGGTATGCTGACTATGTAAACTACATAGTGTCAGGAAAATGGCCGTTGGAATGGACAACTCAGCAACAAAAGAAGTTCTTCAAAGAAGTCTAGCACTATGTCTGGGATGAGCCGTACCTGTTCAAATGTTGTGCTGATTAATTATTGAGACGGTGTGTTCCACATAAGGAGGTCAACAGTGTCTTGCAACACTGTCATTCATCACCATATGGCGGACACTTCAGTGGAAACAAAACTGCAGCCAAAGTCCTACAATCAGGTTTGTTCTGGTCCACTCTTTTAAAAGATGCTTATCTATTTGCTCTTCAATATGACAGGTTCCAGAGAACGGGAAATATTTCCAAGAGAAATGAAGGACCTCTGCAAAATATTCTGGAAGTGGAGATAT
This sequence comes from Zanthoxylum bungeanum, assembly GCA_019454045.1. Classification (NCBI taxonomy): domain Eukaryota; kingdom Viridiplantae; phylum Streptophyta; class Magnoliopsida; order Sapindales; family Rutaceae; genus Zanthoxylum; species Zanthoxylum bungeanum. The sequence goes on from SKCR01046823.1 coordinate 36,842, forward strand.
TCGATGTGTGGGGTATTGATTTTATGGGACCCTTTGTTCCATCATTTGGAAACCTGTACATACTGGTTGCTGTAGATTACGTCTCCAAATGGGTTGAAGAAATTGCAATGCCATCCAATGTTTCAAAGGTGGTGATCAAGTTCCTTAAAAAGAATATTTTCACTCGCTTCGGAACACCTCAGGTGATTATTAGCGATGGTGGCACACATTTCTGCAACATATACTTTGATGCACTCCTATCCAAATACGGAGTTACTCATAAAGTTTCCACAGCTTACCATCCACAGTCAAACGGGCAAGTTAAAGTTTCAAATAGGGAGATCAAAAGAATCTTGGAGAGAACCGTTGGATCAATAAGGAAGGACTGGTCTGAAAAACTGGATGATGTATTATGGGCTTACCGAACAGCTTACAAGACACCCATTGGTATATCCCCATATCAAATGGTGTTCGGGAAAGCATGCCATCTGCCAGTTGAGCTTGAACACAAGGCGTACTGGGCACTGAAGAAGTTGAATCTTGATACACAAGCTGCATGAGATAAAAGACTTCACCAACTCAATGAGTTGGAGGAATTTCGCCTACAGGCTTATGAAAATGCCAGATTATATAAAGAGAAGACCAAGAAATGGCATGACTAAAAAATAGTGTACAGACAATTGAAACCAGGGCAGCATGTGTTGTTATATGATTCAAGGTTGAAAGTTTTCCCTGGAAAGCTGAAATCAAGGTGGTCAGACCCATTTGAGATTACTCAGGTTTTACCATATGGAGCTTTTGAATTGTACAACCCCAAGTCCAACAACACATTTAAAGTTAACAGCCATCATGTCAAGCACTACTGGGGAGAATCATTTGAACGGAAAAAAGAAAGTGTCACTTTCAGATTCAGCCTAACGTTAGGGAAATCATGTCTAGCTGACGACATTAAACTTAGCGCTAGTTGGGAAGCAACCCATGCAATTTGTGTATATATTGTGATTTGGTGTCTTTTAATTTTTATGTGTTTAGTTTTTGCAGGTTAAGTCATTTCAAGATGGAAGATGCTCTCGCAAATCTTCACAAGTAATTTCCTTCTCTCCCTCAAAAATCTCTGATGAAAGTTTACAAAGCTCGCTTGGAACGGATGAGACTACTGATGATTAAAGGTATGCTTACTAGCATTCGTTGGATTATTAAAGCACATATGCTAAAAAGAGAAGAGCCAAAAGAATGTGTGTTTTTTATAAATGTGCTCGTATGTTTTGTGATACTCGTTGTCGATCTTTAGGAATAGTGTCTGATAACCGCGAAGATAAAATTAATTTCATTAGGGATGGCTTGAGTAAGGAGTCTTTGGATGACATATCTAAAACTCTTGAGACGCATCCCAGTGGATATGTGTATCATGAAATTCGCATGTTATATGCACAATTCCGTAAAGAAAGACAACAATTAAGTCTCGGGAATCTGATTCTAAAAGACACTGTTTGCCAATTTATAAGAAAATTGGATGAGAAGCTTGTCCCTGACGCATAGACGTCATTCAAGCCGTTACATTATTGTAAATATTATATCTCTTTGTTTTTTTTCCTAATAATTGTGATTTGTTTTGTTATTTTCTCCGACAGGATCCAGACTACTTTTTGACCTTTCACGATTTACTATTTTGCTACTAATCGTCCTTTGTAAGATACTTTTGCTATTATTACTCACCCTTTTCAGGTTCTATAAATTCAACTCATCATTGCACCTTTGAAGGCATCCATACGAAAATGGAAGCTACTTCAAGAAGACGGGTTGAAAACATCCGTGTGTTTTACGGTACCAGTGTTGGTGTTAAACCAGAATATGTAACAACGGCACATGAATTGGGTCGAGTCATTGCCGCAAGCAATATGCACTTAGTATATGGCGGTGGCAATCTTGGACTAATGGGGATAGTTTAAAAGGCTGTACATGATGGAGGCAGTCAAGACTTGGGAATCATCCCAAAACCCTTGGCGGAGGTGAATCTTATTGGATCATCAAACGGCGAGGAACTAATCGTGCCAGGTATGTCTGAACGACTGGTAGAGATGATTAACCGTGCTGATGCTTTTATTGCTTTGTCAGGAGGCTTGGGCACGATGGAGGAAATTTTTACAGTACTATCTTGGGAAAACTTAAACATACACCAGAAACCCCTTGGACTGTACAATGTTGATGGATTTTATGATTTTCTTTGTGTGTTTCTTGATGATGCCCGGAGAAATGGGTTCGTGTCAAAGCCTGTAAAAGAACTCCTCTTTACTGCCAGAACTGCCCAGATTTAATTGACCAAATCTTAGCCTTTGAACCTCAAATTGACCCCATTATTCCAAGATAAACTGGTCTGATAATGATTGTAGTAAGAGGCGTCAGATAAATCTGGATCTTAACCTTTTACATTTCATTTAGATGTAGAATTTCACTAACCATGTATGATTTTCTAAACTCTTCTTCTATTATTTAAGACATTGGGGACAATGTCTCATTTAGGTTTGGGGGAGGAGAATAGTTAAATTGTATCTTGTTTTTATTGTTTTATTTTTAGTCAAAATTTTTCGAAAAAGCCAAAAAAATTGAAAATTTTTACAAAAAAGAAAAAAAATATTTTATATTTTTGTGTTTTTATTTGATTAATCAGGTGAAATTGGTGTGAGATAGCTGTGTAAGGAATTTCCATTCTTGAGACGTATCTCACCTATTTCGGAACAAGTTAATTTTTGTTTATTTCTTTCTAAATTATTTGATTTGTGAATTCTCCATAATACTGACTAAAATGAATCTTCATATGCTCAGTTGACAGGTATTATCAGTGTTGAGTTTCAATCAAGTCCCAAGAATCATCAATCATGCATAAAAATGATTTGAATACAACCAAATGAGGTGCGGAAAAGACTCACATGGATCGGTTGCATGCATAGAACAAGTTGCGTTTTCTGCCTCCCTCCAAGCTCGGCAGTGGCTTCCTCATGCAGTGGACTGCTCGGTTTTGCTCCTCTTTGAACCTCAAAAATTTGGCCATGGATGAACACCATTGAAGCTCCAAGCTTCAAGCTTTCCAAGCTCACAAATTCGTTTCCCTATCACCATAATATAACCCATGTGTGTGCTAGCACTCATGTTTTGCAACAAAACACTCTCACTTGCTTCTCTTTCAATTCGGCAGTGACCAAAAATGAGAAGAAGATGAAATGGCTCTAAGCCGTGATGAGAAGAGAAGAAAAGAGAGGGAGAGGAAGAGATGCGTAAAGGAGAGAGAGAAAAGTAAAAGTAAAATAAAATGTAATAGGTTTTTATAATTTCTAAAATTAATAAAAACCATTTACCATTTCTTTTAACTTTTCCTTAAATGCTAAAATCAAAAAGCAAAAAGCAAAGTTGCTTTTTCAACTTCTACATCAATCACTCAAATCAAGTGACACATGTCACATCACTCAAAGTGACATTTGATTTGACGATTGATGCGACTAGCGATATGACGCACGATTTGACTTGCGTGCCGCACTCGAATTCGAAATGCGAATGCGCTCGCAAATAATCCCGGTCTCGGGTTCGCTAATTCCAAATTAACGAATTTTCTAAAATATATAAATATATTTTATCGATTAATTCCAAATTAATCGTTCTCTCTCTTTAATTAATATTTTATCCCAGATAAAATGTCTCCGTGATTAATCCCAGATTAATTTTCTCTCTCTTCTTATTAATCCTAGATTAATTAAGTGCGAGTTATACATCATCGGTGAATCTTCAGGAAGCGACCCATGAGATCTCCGGATATGTTGGCAGTAAATACGGTCGTCGGATTATCCGAACATGTAAGTACCTCGTACTACGTTTATACCGATTTACAAGACAAGGTTGGCTTCTAGCAAAGCGCCATGCCTACCCAATTCTCGAGAAATATTCTTACAGGAATATATAGATCTGTATCAAGCGTAGTATACCGTAGTATTGTGCATATCGGCCCAATATCGGATAGTCACGTGTTAGGGCTGGGGCTGGATAAGTGTCTGCCCCGTCCGAAGCACATGTCGAATGTCTGGTAACTAGTCTCTATAATCGGATATGCATGACCTAGTCATAATATCCTGATTGGTTGCGCAACACTTAAGAGCACTAATACCATATCCTGCGTGACATCATCTCCAATATGACTGAAGTGATACTTCCGTCTTGACATCACACCCAATACACTACGACTCTCTGATAAACCCAGAAGTGGTGTACGCAGAACCGGTTAAAGCCCTGTACCACCAAGACCAAAGTCTATCGATTATCGTAAGTATTAGCGATGCAAGTCTCAGGTTAAGACTATACACACCTACCTTGATACCAATGGGATTCCGAGGGGTCTATCCAGAGCGAAGCTGTTTCCCGTACCATCGGTGAAACACAACCTCCTATCGCACTTGCATAAGTATCCAATACTTAATATATGAGAACTATGCCGTCGTGCCCTCACAACGCGCACAAGTGCAATACTAGCCTATTCCGCATTATCGATGTCCTGTCTCGATAATACTCCGGCTAGGGATATTTAATGATTAATCCTTCGTGGACTGATACTGTCTCATATCATTTCAATCCAGGAACTAATCATAGGACCTCTCTTCATTTATACATTTATGGTGATCTAATCACAAATGATGAGAGTGCAATTTCCTTGTCACATAGTTAATTTGTACAACAACACCGTGATCTGTACAAATAGTGACGCTATGGGTCATTTTGTCCAACAATCTCCCACTTGGCACATAGCCAGTCACTCGAGTGTCTAACACCCGAACTATGTACGGTTCGCTCAAATTGCTGAGGAAAGGTTTTCGTCAGCGGATTTGCGTAATTATCTTCTGACGCGATTTATACGATCATCACATCGCCACGATGTATGATCCGAACGAATCAGATGATATAGAAGTATATATCTGGATCGTCGATGAGACCTTTAATTCCTTAGCCTGTGCTGACGCCTAGCTCAGCTACTAAAAGAACTATATCTAATCTAATTAGATTTATTTCGATCCAAATGGCTTCTATTGCTGCCTCAGCTGCAGCAATAATCCGCATTTGTTGTTTATTCGGCAACAATTATCTTGCTCGGAAGATTTCCAGCTCACTGTCCCGTGTTCAAACTTTATAGTACCACAGTATTTACCGGTTTGGAAACTTGCAACAGTGATCCTAGTCACTTCAAGTTCTCCTACTCCATAAGTTTAAGACAGCATCTTTAGTTCTCTCAGATACTAACAGATGTTCTTAATCTTCAATCCAGTGACTATCACTTGGATTGACCCGATTGTGACTCCATATGCTCGAAGCGTATGAGACACCAATACAAGTACATTTTAAATGTACAATTTCCAGAGAGTGTTAACAACTCCAAATCTATCCCGTAGATCTTTATTCCTTGAATAAAGGTTGTTACTCCCCAGAATTCTACGGAGAATTTCTATGAAAGAGATATATGAAAGCCAAGCTTTCACCGATTGCTTTATGGGAATTCATTATCAGTGCTCTCCCACTAACCTCCTTATATACACAAGAATTATTTCGTTTTGAGTCAAATCATAAACCATTATGATTATTTCAAAACGTCAGTTCCAAGAACCTTATGCTTGTTTCAATCCAAACATGGATCGAATAACCCGCAAACCTTGTTTGTCGGTTATACAAAATCGTCAGGATGTTGTAAGCATCCTCCAAAAGGTTTCCTTTTCAGGAAAGCGATTTTGATCTGCAACTGACACATTTCATAAATGAAATATGCAGTTATCAACAAGCATCTTCAAAATGGATTTACCATGGCAACAGGTAAAAGGTTGAGTCGTTATTAACACAATGTTGATAACGATACCTTTCCGTCAAAAGCCCAGCTTTGTACGTTGGTATGTTGCCTTCCATGTATGTCTTCCTTGAAGACGTTTAATGTACCAATAGGCACAATGCCTTGTGGTACAACAACTAGTATCAAAATAGTTGTTATACATGGAATCCATTTCGGACTCATGGCACTTTGCCATAATAGGGAGTCGATACCTTGTATCACTTCCTCAAAACGTAGTCGGTGGATATACCTTCATAAGATTGACATCTTTATGAGGTTAGATCAGAAACCCATACCCTAGGTCATTTTCTGACTCTATCCGATCTACTCAGTTCTTGTGTATTCGAAGATTAATGGTACAGATTCATCATGATGAACTATTTGTGTTCCATTACGGACCTTGTGCCTTGAACAGTATTACTCCGATTTTCATCGAGTATCACTATCCTCCCACTGACCACTGCATATCGGTATTCCTCTCAGGAAAAACCGCATGGTGAGCAACAATCACATTGTTCTCATGTGAGATTTATAAGTACTATACTTATGGTTTCCCTTAGGATAACCTATATTGGCACTTATCCAATTTGGGTCCTTAGTTTGGTATCATCCAAACGTTATGCCTGGCATACCCAAATTATCAGGAATGAGAAACCTCGTTTCTTCCCTGTTCATATCCTATATGACATCTGTCAAACATATTTATATGGAACCTTATTCTAAATAAGTTATTGCACTGTTAAAACTTATCCGTTGAAGGAAATGGTAGCTCAGAGCGACTCATGATTAGCCTTATCATGTCTAACATGATTCGGTTAATCCGTTCGGACACACCGTCACTTTGACGTGTTCCGGGAGGAGTCCTCATTTGAAAGAATACTATACTCTTTCAAGTATATATGAAACTTATTGCTTAAGTATTTTCCAATACGGTCTTACCGTGCGGCATAATACTATAGCCGATCTGTTTGTCTATTTCGTGTCGAAACTCTAAAAGTTTCCGATTTGTGTTCTTCAAAAGAAACACATAACCATAACGTGATGCCACATCCGTTTAGGTCACGAAATATTCATGTTCACATCTAGCCTAGCTAGATATGGGCCCACTTACTTCACCATGAATAGGGCTAACAGATCGGTGGCCCTTTTACTATTACCAAGCAAATAGTATTTTAGGTACTTTACCTAATAAACTAGATTCGCAGACCTTATTTGAATAGTCAAATCAGTCCTAGTACCCACTCTTCAAAAGTGTGGATATACGAGTCTCGTTAAATTGTGTCCTAGACAACAATGCCACAAAAAAAGTCTCTATTGATCAAATCAATTTGAGCTATTTATTTGTCATTTTATATGTTTGAGATTTTTTATATTCAAAATATAAATTCTGTTATTTACATCTAATGTATTTATCTCAGTATCATCTTTATATAATAAAACACTTAGTGTTCTATAATATAAAGGTTTTTATCCGCAACGGATTAAACACTGATATAGAGATAATGTCTCTAGTCAAACTAGTTACATTATAACAGTTCCTAATTTAAGTATATACCCAAAGGGTAGTTCCTAAACTTAGGTATCTACGGTCGAAACAGCGACTTTCGTCCCGTTTCCGATTCGCAGAGCAATCTCAGCTTGAAGTCAGTATCCTGCTCAAAGCAGATTCTGAACATCAATACATATATTTTATGTACCACACTAAGTATTTAAAATCTAATTTCAATACTAGCTGTGAACATAACTAAGACAAATATTTTTAAAGTTAGAGCCTCGCCCTTTCTTTAATTCCTTCGTGTCTGCCATATCCAAATGGTAGTCACTTTGGGATATGTCAATTATCCTTTCAATATTTCAGAAACCTTAGGCCAAGCCTTGGGTTTTTAGAATATCGAAACGATGTGCACCTCGTGCTACATGCCCAATTGCAAACTTTGACTTTATCTCCTCTAGAATAGTCAATTAATTCTCCAAGAATTATAAATTGCAATTTTAATACTTCTTAAATCTAAAATTAGATTTATGACAAGTATATTAAATTAAGCATTAAAGTCATCATCACATAAATCTTCCAAAGATTTTATGCTCTACTTATTTTGCTTAATTTTGGGCTTAAGGTATAATAAGTTATTTTATCAAATAAAGTAACCTATTATTTATTCCCAATTTGAAAATTAAATCATTTAAAATATTTTAATCCCAGATTATATTTTAAATATCCAACTTTTCAATTTTATCTTGATTACAATAGTCCAACTATTTAATCAACGATTAGTGGTACTATATATATTATAATGATTATAATAGTCCAACTATATAATCAAATATAATCCAAATTAATTAACCTCAATTACATTGATTACTATAATCCAATTATAAAATCAACTGTAAACTGAAATTAATTAATTCAAATATTGATTAATATAATCCAATTATATAAATCAAGTATATACAGTCCAACTGTTTATTAAAACAACAATTTAAATATTAGTCCAACTAACATTTAATCTAACGACGAAATAATTTAAATGAGCGCGTATGGCGAGTAATTGAACGAGTATTGCAAATTCAATTCTTGCCTCCCACTATTTTCGTCGAGCCTCTAACCCTCTGTCGAGTACTCGGGAAACCGTGTTTCCTAGTGGGCTAGGATCCCGTTAAATATCACACAATCTTGACTTTGGCCACAAATTGTATGATAATTAACTAGGTAGATCTCGAAGATCAATTGGATCTCATCCAATCCTAGATCCAGTAGGCGACATCCAAGTCCTAAACATATATCTTATATATGCCTATACATCCAATGTATTACCCTAACCTTTTTCCTCTGAATCAACTAGGCCTTGGCTTTGGCACAACAAACCTAGTGATCCCAGTCAAGCGCGGACCCATTGACATGGAAGCTTCGTAATCAATGTCAATGGACAAGAAGTGGTCTTGACTTTGGCCAACAAACCACAACTTGGACACGACACCGATATGGAACAAAGCCTCGTGATTAAAACACATCTTCGACGGACAAGGGCTTGACTTTGGCCAACAACCCCTGCCAATCTCGGATCTTGAGTAAAAATCACTCAATGGAAGGAAAATAAACGCTTGATATTTAACGAGGGTTTTTCGCGTGCAAATTGGCTACCAATTTTAATTATCTTTGTTAAGGTCTCATCATCATACACCCTTAAACATGCATTCTAAACACATAATAAAGCGCATATGATAAAATAATAATGATATGCGGATGGATATTTACATTGATCCTAGATCAAATCTCTCACTTTCTCTCTCCCGCTAGCACAAATATTTCTTCTACCCGTTACACTACACTTCTAAAGAAACCTCATTTACATTGAGGGGAATAGGTGAGAAGAGAATACAAAGAAATAGGAGATAAGGCTGGACACGCAGGTCCAATTAATAAATCAAATTTATTACAATTTCCAAAATCGCCCCACCCGACTAATATCCATCCGATATACATTATTCAAAAATCACAACCATGTATTCATACAAGCATGTTATCAATCAATCAATCAAATTAATTAATTGATAATTAGTGATCATCCAATGTTCAAACAACGATTTGATTTTGTTCGAGTCAAACTCGTATTGCGAACACGTACTCAAAGTACGATTTCTCAAATAAAATTAAATTACATGATTAAATCCAATTTAATACGTATTTAATTTAATTCATTATTTAATTCCAAATTAAATATTACACTTTATAAATAAACCTTTACGACTTAAATTCCAAATTTAATCGTTACGGGTCTCAAAGCCCGATTAATATCCAATATTAATTTAATTAAAGTCCAATGGGCTTTTAATTAATTCTTGAGGCGTGGACTTTTGGTCAACTCGGGTCAAACCCGCAACCAAAGTCCAATCCGGGAGTTACCCCATAAGCCCATAAATTAATTTAGGCCCATTAGGCCCAATTAAACGTTAAGGTTCATTAGTCGCATTTGGGCCTTTTGGAAGCGGTTTTGGGCCTAATTGGATCCAACCAATTTTGGCCTAAACCAACTTTGTACAACAAAGTCCAATAAACCCAATAACAACTTGAAAGCCCAAATCCAATTTTAAGCCCAATAATTTAATTCCAAAAATTCCAAATTTTCAATTAAATTACCTAAAGTGTATAGCATTATTAATTGCCCAAATCAAAGTTTCCAAAACATCAAATTTGTCCAATTAATCATGCTTAACATCAATTAATCATGTCCAACATAATTAAATCAAAATCAAACCCAATTTCATGCTTCAAGAGTCTCGGCCAAAGGGGAAAAATATGCCCAAATCAAATTCAATCCAATTGAACCCAATCAAACATAAATTCAACATCCCCAAATGATTTCCAAGTCATCCAATGAACAAAAAAAAAATCCAAGACAATTAGGGAGCTAATCAAATTCGGCCATCACAAGCAAATTGGGGAAAAATTGTTCCAAACACTTTTCATCAAATTGATCTAATCAATCATCAATTAAACAACATTTAAGCATTCTAAATCATCCAATTTCATTAAACATGCTCAAAATCAAGTTTACCCAAATTTGTCATGCCCAAAATTTGGGGAAAAATGGATCCAACCAAATTTCATGAAATTGATTATGCACAACATCAATTCAACCTCATTCAAGCATACTATACTAAACAATTAATCATTTGATGCTCAAATTGAGTTTACCCAAATTAAGTTTTGGCCAACATTAAGCAAATTGGGGAAAATCAATCCAATTAATTTTACATCAAATTGATTACATACACTCTAATTAATTCATATACAAGCATTCTTAAACAAACATTTGTTAAAATCATGCTTAAATCAAAAAGCCCCAAATTTTGCTCAAGAACCCTAATTCGTTTTATGCAACCAATAGCTCATGATACCATTGTTGAGTTTCAATCAAGTCCCAAGAATCATCAATCATGCATAAAAACGAGTTGATACAACCAAATGAGGTGCGGAAAAGACTCACATGGATCGGTTGCATGCATAGAACAAGTTGCGTTTTCTGCCTCCCTCCAAGCTCGGTAGTGGCTTCTCATGCAGTGGACTGCTCGGTTTTGCTCCCTTTGAACCTCAAAAATCGGCCATGGATGACACCATTGAAGCTCCAAGCTTCAAGCTTTCCAAGCTCACAAATTCGTTTCCCTATCACCATAATATAACCCATGTGTGTGCTAGCACTCATGTTTTGCAACAAAACACTCTCACTTGCTTCTCTTTCAATTCGGCAGTGACCGAAAATGAGAAGAAGATGAAAATGGCTCTAAGCCGTGAATGAGAAGGAGAAGAAAAGAGAGGGAGAGGAAGAGATGCGTAAAAGGAGAGAGAGAAAAGTAAAAGTAAAATAAAATGTAATAGGTTTTTATAATCTAAAATTAATAAACCATTTACCATTTCTTTTACTTTTCCTTAAATGCTAAAATCAAAAAGCAAAAAGCAAAAGTTGCTTTTTCAACTTCTACATCAATCACTCAAATCAAGTGACAACATGTCACATCACTCAAAGTGACATTTGATTTGACGATTGATGCGACTAGCGATATGACGCACGATTTGACTTGCGTGCCGCACTCGAATTCGAAATGCGAATGCGCTCGCAAATAATCCCGGGCTCGGGTTCGCTAATTCCAAATTAACGAATTTTCCGTCGCGTCGTAATTAAATGATTACGCCTAGCGAAATCACTATTCACGTCGCTAACGAATTAATTCTAAATTAATTCTTTCGCCCGAATTAAAATCTAATTTTAGTTCCGCGTCGAAATCCAATTTCTAATAATATATCAAATATATTATTTTATCGATTAATTCCAAATTAATCGTTCTCTCTCTTTAATTAATATTTTATCCCAGAAAATATCTCTGTGATTAATCCCAGATTATTTCTCTCTTCTAATTAATCCTAGATTAATTAAGTGCGAGTTATACATCATCGGTGAATCTTTAGGAAGCGACCCATGAGATCTCCGGATATGTTGGCAGTAAATACGGTCGTCAGATTATCCGAACATGTAAGTACCTCGTACTACGTTTATACCGATTTACAAGACAAGGTTGGCTTCTAGCAAAGCGCCATGCCTACCCAATTCTCCAGAAATATTCTTACAAGAATATATAGATCTGTATCAAGCGTAGTATACCGTAGTATTGTGATATCGGCCCAGTATCGGATAGTCACGTGCTAGGGCTGGGGCTGGATAAGTGTCTGCCCCGTCCGAAGCACATGTCGGATGTCTGGTAACTAGTCTCTATAATCGGATATGCATGACCTAGTCATAATATCCTGATTGGTTGCGCAACACTTAAGAGCACTAATACCATATCATGCGTGACATCATCTCCAATATGACTGAAGTGATACTTCCGTCTTGACATCACACCCAATACACTACGACTCTCTGATAAACCCAGAAGTGGTGTACGCATAACCGGTTAAAGCCCTGTACCACCAAGACCAAAGTCTATCGATTATCGTAAGTATTAGCGATACAAGTCTCAGGTTAAGACTATACACACCTACCTTGATTTCGGCCTCCCATAGACACATAGTCATAATACCAATGGGATTCCGAGGGGTCTATCCAGAGCGAAGCTGTTTCCCGTACCATCGGTGAACACAACCTCCTATCGCACTTGCATAAGTATCCAATACTTAAATATGAGAACTATGCCGTCGTGCCCTCACAACGCGCACAAGTGCAATACTAGCCTATTCCGCATTATCGATGTACTGTCTCTATAATACTCCGGCTAGGGATATTTAATGATTAATCCTTCGTGGACTGATACTGTCTCATATCATTTTCAGTCCAGGAACTAATCATAGGGACCTCTCTTCATTTATACATTTATGGTGATCTAATCACAAATGATGGAGTGCAATTTCCTTGTCACATAGTTAATTTTACAACAACCCGTGATCTGTACAAATAGTGACACTATGGGTCTTTTGTCCAACAATCAGCATACATGGTAACATACAGACATGACCTGTAATGGAGGAAGCATCTATAAAAAGCGATGGAGTAAAAAAAAAATGTCTGTAAGGGTATTTTAACACCTAGTGCCCTAAAACCAACTGGTTTGGGAGTCACTGGCCCAAAGCTCGCTACATGGATCAAAGATGTTGCAAATATATATATATATATATATATCTGAAGTCTGAGTAATTAAGTCCGTAGAGGTATCTTAACACATAATGCCCTAAAATCAACTGGTTTGGGAGTCACTGGCCCAAAGCTCGCTACATAGATGGAAGATATTGTATATAAATTAAAAAAAAAATCAGTAAAATAAAAAAAAAATTATTCCATTGCTTAAAAAAGGTGTGAATTCTGATAAAACTTTAGGATAAAAATATTACTCTCTTATCAACTACACTCGTGACTATTATGGGCAAAATCAGTTGATTAATATTTTGTTGACTGTGTATATAGAGAATGGTAAAAATAATCGGAGAATTTACTTATTCGGTAATTTAAAAAGAAACAAAACAACTATTGACTTGGATTAGAAGTTTCATATGTTTAGTCACTAACTTATTTATTCTCTTTTCTCTTGTCTTTTTGCTTTTGTGTGCATTAATTTTATTATCTTTTTATTTTTGTAAAACGTTTGTGGGTATCGTTGCTGTAAGCCCTTATGAGACTACAACTCGTCCACTAGGGACACTTAGGAGTTTAAAGGCTTGTTGCATATGCTAAATGCAACCATGATCCATACGAAAGTGGCTTAGTTTAATTTTAATTGTTTCTTGTATTTTATTTTGTTATTTTGCTCGATGACTAGCAAAATGTTAGGTTTGGGGGTGTGATGAGCGGAAAATATATCAATATTTATCGCCCCTTTTACTTAATATTTTGTTTAGTTTCTCGGGTTTGATGAGCGTTTTGATGTGTTTTAGTTTATTTTGCAGATAAAATAATGTTGGGACTCAATGGAATCATTTAGGATGAAATGTGGGTCAAATAAGGGCAAAAATGGACTTAACATATTAATTTTGGAGATTGGAAACTTGAAAGGGCGTGCAGTTTCGGAAATTCCAGTTTTGCACAACTGTCGTATTTTGGGCATAACCTTTTACTCCAATATTGGATTGAGCTGATTCAAGTTCCAGATTAAAGAAGACTCAAGTATCTACAAATTTTAAGAACAACATAATTTCGAATTAGGAATATTTCATGACCGAAATTGATGAAACATCCGGAAGTGTGTTATGTGTAATTATTAAAGTCATTTTCAAAGCAAATAAATAAATAAATAATAAAAATAGTCAAGCTCCCACCAAACATGATAGAAATTAATAATGGATTTGGTGGAGCAATTAGTGGAGTAATTAGTGGAGTAATTAATAATGGATTTGGTGGTGGCAAAATTTTACCTATAAATACCAAGCCATTTCATTTGTAAATGCATACTTTCTTCTATGTAATTCCTTAAGAATTCTCTGAAGATTGTATCTTGTTTGTTTATTTATAGCTTTCAGAATTTAATTTTCAGCTTTCACACTTTCTTTTCTTTACTTTTCAGTCTTTACTTTTTGCAATTTACTTTTACGTACAGTACTTTCATTTCTTTACTTTTCAGCAATTTACTTTTCAGTAATGAGGAGGTAACTCCCCCTTGCTGGGGAAAAAGGTAAAACTTTTTTTACTAGTATTTAGATTAATCTTATTTAAATAAAATATATAAACTAGTTAAAACCTGACTTAATGAGGATACCGCCTGATTGGTCGGTTGGTAATTATTGAAATTGGTTTTAACCTGACTAAACTGGATACCGTCTGATTGGTCAGTTGGTAATTAATTATTAATTTGAATTAATCTGGATACCGCCTATATGGCTGGTTGGTAATTATCACGCAAAGTTAGTATATTATATTAAGGGAGATATCTAAAATAGAAGTAATAAAAGTGGATCATTTTTCCTCAGTAATTTCTTTTATTGTACTTTTACTTTATTTACTTTTCAGCAATTTACTTTCAGCATTTACTTTCAGCATTTTACTTTCCGTCATTTACTTTTCAGTATTTAATTTCCAGCAATTTACTTTATGTCTTTTATTTTATTTAAGTTCTTACTACCCGTAAATATGTGTCGTAACTAAGTCAGTTATCTGGGGTTGTGATGAAGTCCAATATCATCGGTTTATAATGGGTTATTTTATGGTTTGGGTAATAAAAGGTTTATTTATTGAGCCTTAGTCCTAATGCTTTTTATTAACTGGCCATTAATAAAATTGAACTGGTAAACTTAAAATGAACTTGGAAAATGGATTTTAGGTTTAAGACCCTAGATTCAATAACCCACGATCTTCCTTGAGGATAGATAACCCTTTAATCGATTCCTTATAGGATAGAATACCTGTCGGGCAGGGGTAGCCATAATTGAAACTTAATCTTAATGAATTCAGGTAACTCAGTTGACATAGGAATATGATTAATTGGGTTACACTGGGTATTTGTATTTGACCATCGGAAGAAGCTTTTACATAATTTTGTGTTCCAGGTTAATAAACCAATAAATTACACAAACGTAAAATAACCACTACCCTGGATAGTTTCTTAATATTGAATTTTCCAAAAATCTACTTTCGAGTTATTTCTTTTACTTGTTTTAATTTTAAAGTCACCACCCAATCAAACAATCAATCCATTAGATACTTGTAAATATTGAACTTCATAATTGATAACAAAAGGTTTTAAGTCCTCGTGGGATCGATACTTTTTATACTACTTGAACGATACATGCGCTTGCGTATATACGCGTGTGAAAACACCGGTCAGATAATACCTGTTATATATAAAAAAATTAATTAATTAATTATTTTGTTTGTTTTTAGTCCTTAATAGTAAAGCATAAGTCCAATGATGATATTGTTTGCTTTAGAGTGAAATCTTAGAAACGATAAGTTCTTTAATATACTTTTTTTGATACTTTGAGTACTTGATCTAGGTTAGACTCGTAAAGCACTTAACTATAGATTTCTAGCAGTGAAAGCCTGAGTAGTTAGCAAGGTGACTAGTTAAAAAAAATTACATGTCGATGAATGAATGTTTGGTTAGTTGTCTATCCTTATTTCATGGTGTTATGATGTGTGGTATGGTTAAAAATAAAAAGAAAAAGTCTCAAAAGAAATAAATTAAACCACCTATAATCGATAAGCGTGAAGCTACCCATGGGTGAGTATTGGGACCACCATGAGGAGAAATACTACCTTAAAGGGTAAGTGTGTTGAAAAGAAAAAAAAAGAAAGAAAAGAAAATTTTGAAAAAGAGACAAAGAAAAGAAAAAAAAATCATACCATACTGAGTACAAAAAGGCAACTACAGAGCATAATTGAGATATCTAGGTTGGTTAGACCCATCGATCCCAATTTTTAAACGAAATCATTGGGTTGACTTACCTAGGAATCAAGCTGTGAATGAACCTTTACACACACACATACCGTGAGTCTGGCTTAGATGATTTATTCAAAGACCTGGATTTGAGTTACGTTGAGTACTTTGAAAGTTCTCTGATTTCATTGCTAGACATTCTTTGAGGACAATAATATGTGTAACTATTGGGACTATTTCAGTTTGTTATTTTCATTTTGTTATTTTTACATGATTGCATATGTTTTGAATGACATTTGTGGCTGTCGTCACTGTAAGCCCTCACGAGACTATAACTCGTACACTAGGGACACTTAGGGGTTAAAAAGCTTGTTGCATATGCTAAATGCAATCGTGATCCCTACGAAAGTGGCTTAGATAGTTTTTATTTATTTATTTAGTTTTTATTTTATTTTATGCTTGAATTCCTAGGGACTAGTAGGTTGTGATAAGTGCACGAAAGTGTACTTTGAACCTCGCTAACTCGACTTAATTATCTTGTATTTAATCTTAATTAGAGTTTGTTTTGTGCTTTGTTATTAGGAGCAATGGAACATGAAGAATGGGGCAATTAAACATGTTTCGGAGCCTAATAGAAGCATCGAATGCGCACAGGAAGAGCAAGACGCAAGATGCAAAGCACCAGTGGAAACCACTGGCGCCGCAACACTCAACTTCTTGGTGCTGCGGTGTCTGCATGCTCCCCATACATGTTGATCGCAAGTTGGGCGCTGCAGCGCCTAAAGACCAGCGCCGCAGTGCCCCAGACACCCCAAAACCCTGATTTTTGATGTCTTTGATGCATATTATGATTCCGAGGCCTCCCTATATAAAGACAACTTCATCCAAACCCTAAAACAAAAGAGAAAATCAAAGAGAAACAGAGGAGAAACACACAAAAAGAGTCACAAACACAAGATTGAGAGAGAATAACGAAAAACTTCAAAGACAAACATGCATTTCTCCGATCTATTCAGGCTATCTCTCTATTCAACATGGAAAACTAATCTCCTAGGCAAAACTAAGGATGAACTCTTGTATTTGAATTTCTATGTTTATTTTTTTTATTCCTAAGAACCTTTAATGTTTAATATAATTTATGTTTGTTATTCTTTATTATCTTACGATTTCTGAGCCCAGAGATTGTGTTTTGTCAACTCCTATATAGATCCAGTCATGTTTCTTCTATGTGTGATTTGCGAACCCAGTTGTGACTAGTAAAATTGTTTTATGTGTTGGTCTTCTGCTGCAGTATTATCTGAGGGTATTTGTCGACGTTAGATAGCTCGTAATGATAACTTTTGTGTGCTGTGAACATAAAGAAAATAATCATTGATTAAATTAGAATTGAATATACGTAGAATTGAATATCCTCTGACTGTTGGTTTGGGATGTGAAACTTTCAGTTGAGTAATAACAAGAATCAATAACTGAATATAGGAGTTTAATACAAGAGGGATTCCCAATGCTTTGCCATATATCTCTACTGATATCCTTCAACATCTTTTTATAGTTTTTACTTTACTTTATCAAATAAATCTATCTCTTTCTATTAAGTTTCTTCTATTGTTTTTGTTTGAGTAAATTAGTTCATGTAACCATCATTCTAAGGAATCGACACCCTGCGATAACCGCAAGTACTTTTTGGGCGTAATCAATAGCTTTTGAAATACACCCCATCAATCCAAGATTTCCACCGCCATATACTAAGTGCATGTTTCTGTTTGCCATAACTCTACCCAATTCTCTCGCAGCCTCAATAAATTCCGGTTTAGTTCCGGAGCTAGTTCCACAAAACACACAGATATTAGTGAATCATCATTTTGAAGTTGTCTCTATTTGTGCTATCTCTCTTAGTTAGATGTGTTGAAGAGAGAGAAGTGACGAGCTGAATTTATAGATCCTGAAAAGGGTGAGTAATAAATGCACTAATACTTACAAAATGACAATTATTGAGAAAATAGATCGTAAACAAAAAGGTTAGATACTGTCGGCAAAAAGTAAATCAAAACATTAATTTAAATTAAAGGAAATCAACGCAATAATTTTAAAAAAATATATACATTTAGTTGTGATTGTGGCTCATATCTTCCTCTGGTAACGGCTTGAACGCCCTCTATGGGTCGGGGATAGGCTTCCCATCCAACTTTCTTATAAATTGGCAAATAAGGTCTTTTAAAGTCAGATTCCTGAGATTGTATTGTTGTCTTTCTTTTTGAAATTGTGTATGTAACTTGTGAATCTCTCGATGAACATATCCACTAGGATGCGTCTCAAGAGTCAATGATATATCATCCAAAGACTCATTTCTTAAGACATCCCTAATGAATTGAATTTTATCTTCGCGATTATCAGATACTATTCCTAAAGAACGACAATGAGTGTTTCACGTACAACGTGCACACTTATAACAAACACCTAATTGTTTAACTCTTCGTTTTTAGTATATGTGCTTTTCTCTAAACCAGACATGAAAGAAATGAAAGAGTCAGATGACTCACTTGCCAAGCAAACTTTTGCTTAAATTACCCAATGGATATCACTAGGAATACCATGAATCATAAGAAGCCTCATCCTTTCTGTGCGTGCTTTGTAAATTTTTGTCAGAGCATTTTGGGGAAAAAAGAAAAATGTTTGCGGAGGTTTGCGAGAGTTTCTTCCATGCTTTGGTTTGTAGGGTATCGGTAATTTTAGGAGACTGAAATAACCGACTTTGAGTCACGGAGTACCGTTATATGCTACTTTACCGGGTTGTGACATTAAAAAGACAAAAGATAAAAAATGCTGCAAAACTCAGAAAAATGGAAATTAGAGAAATATTAAACAGAAAATAAAAAAATTTACATCACTCACGATATATTGGGTTTTCTAGGAAAAAAGTTTTTGAAATTTTGAGCACTCCAAAAATGATTTTAGACGCTGTCCATTCACTTTAAATACATCACCATTCCTAGGATTCTCAATGTCAATAGCCCCGTATGGGTAAACGTGTTTCAAAATGAATGGGCCACTCCATTTGGATTTTAATTTTCCAGGAAATAAATGAAGACGATAATTATAAAGCAAAAACTTTTGACTAACTTCAAATATTTTCGTATAATTCTACTATTATGAAAGGCCTTAGTTTTAGCTTTAAGAATTTTCATGTTCTCATATGAATCATTCATTAACTCTACAAGTACATCTAATTGAAATTTACATTCATGACCGACATTTTCAAGGTTTGAATTGAATGCTGTAATAGCCCAATATGCTTTATGCTCAAGTTCTACAAGCAAATGACAAGGTTTTCCATAAACTAGACGATAGAGTGACATTCCCAAAGACGTTTTGAAAGCTGTTCGATATGCCCAAAGTGCATCAGTTAGTCTAAGAGACCAATCTTTGCGATTTGGGTTAACCCTTTTTTTTCTAAATTTTGTTTAATTTCCCTATTCGTTAATTCAACTTGTCCGTTTGTCTGGGGGTGATAGGAGGTGGAAACTTTGTGCATGATTCATACTTTTTCATTAAGGACTCAAAGGGTCTGTTAAAAAAGTGTTTACCTCTAGCACTTATGATGGCTCGAGGGATTCCAAATAGACTCAACATGTTTTCTTTTAAAAATTTGGTCATAATTGTGTGATCATTGTTCCGACAAGGAATTGCCTCAACTCATTTTGAGACATAACCAACTGCAACTAAAATATATAAAAATCCAAATGATGGTGGAAATGGGCCCATGAAATCTATCCCCCAATAATCAAAGATTTCAACGACAAGAATGCGATTTAAAGGCATCATGTTTTTTTTGAAATGGATCCTAACTTTTGACAGTTTTCGCAAGTTTCGCAGAAAGTGTGTGTATCTTTAAAAATATTGGGCCAATAAAATCCACACTGCAAGATTTTTACAGCGGTTTTCTTAGATCAAAATATGACCTCCACGTGCTTCCGAATGAAAAAACTAAATAACACCATTTATCTCACTCTCCAGTATGCATCATCTGAAAATATGATCAGGACAGCATTTAAACATATATGGATCATCCCAATAGAATCTTTTGACTTCGGTAAAAATTTCCTCCTATCTTGTTGGCTCCAGTCTTGAGGTATCTTTCCTGTTGCAAGAAAATTGAAAATATTAGCATACCAAGGCATTATGTTTACAGAGAATAAAAATTCACCGGGAAAGAAATCATTGATGGGAGTTGTATCAATTAGTGACTCATTTGTGAGTCTCGATAAGTCATCTGCAACCACGTTCTCTTCCCCTTTCTTGTCTTTGATTGTGATATTGAATTCTTGAAGTAACAAAATCCACTGTATTAATCTTGGCTTGGCATCCTGTTTAGACATCAAATATCTAACAACATCATGATCAGAATAAACAACGGTGAAATAACCGATTAAATATGATCGAAATTTATCCAATGCAAATATTATAGCAAGTAGTTATTTTTCTATGGTAGTGTAATTCATTTGTGTACTGTTTAAAGTTCTACTTGCGTAATATATTACATGCGGCTTACCTTCATTTCTCTGTCCTAACACTGCACTAACTGCATAATCACTAGCATCACACATTAGCTCAAAAGGCAATGACCAATCAAATGATTTTATAATATGAGGAATAGTCAAAAGACTGATAATTTTTTCGAATGAATTTTGACATTCTTCTGTCCATTCAAATGTTGCATCTTTTAATATGAGGTTATATAAGGGTCTGGATATGGTACTAAAGTTTTTAATGAACCTTCTATAAAATCCTGCATGTCCTAAGAAAGAATGGATTTCCCTGACTATTTTTGGTGATGGTAATTTAGAAATTACCTCTATTTTTGCCTTGTCAACCTCAATATATTTAGATGACACAACGTGTCCCAAAAAAATTCTTGAATTAGTCATGAATTGTATTTTTTCCAATTTAACACAAGTCATTTTTCTTCACATCTTTTCAAAACATTTTCCAGATTATTCAAGCAATTATCAAATGAATTCCCAAAAACAGTTATATCATCCATAAAGACCTCTAAACGGTGTTCAATCATGTCACTAAATATGCTTAACATGCATCGTTGAAATGTTACAGGTGCATTACAAAGTCCAAAAGGAATTTTCCTTAATGCAAATGTTCCAAAAGGGCATGATAATATGATAATAACCTGAGTAACTATCAAGAAAATAATAGTATGGATGTCCAGTTACTCTTTCCAAAATTTGATCAAGAAATGGTAAAGGAAAATGATCTTTTCTAGTTGCGTCATTTGGTTTTCTATAATCAATGCACATACGCCAACTAGATGAAATGCGAGTTGGAATTAATTCTCCTTTATCATTTTTTACAACAGTAATTCCAGACTTTTTGGGTACAACCTGTGTAGGACTTACCCACTTACTATCATAAATATGATAGATAATGTCTACATCAAGAAGTTTAAAGACCCCTGTTTTTACTACTTTATTCATGTGAGGGTTTAATCTCTTTGGGGTTGACGATATATCTTTGTATTATCTTCTAAATGTATTCGGTGTGTGCAGATTAATGGATTAATACCATTTTATGTCTTTTAAAGTCCATCCAATTGCCAGTTTATTTCTTTCAACACATTTAAAAGTTACCTTCTTGATCGTTTGTAAGAAGAGAAGAAATTACCACATGGTAAGTTTGATTATCTTATAGAAATGCATATTTCAGTCATTCTGGCAAAGCTTTTAACTCCAAATTGGGTGCTTCTTCGTGTTCTCCTTCTTCCAGTGTTCCCAGTTCTTCCAAATTTTGAATCTTTCCATCGTCTTCCAAAACCTGTGTAGAGTCAAGTAGAAAATCATTAGTAATATCCGAATCTATTTGCGCACTTGACTCAACAAAATTAGCAGTATAAAATTCCATGGGATCAGATAAACTCCCCTGAATATGCTAATCCACAATAGGTTCAATTGATTCTATGATTTCGTTTTCATTATCCTCATCATATGGCTGTTTGCACATGTTAAAAATATTTAGCTCTAATGTCATGTTGCCAAAAGAAAGATTCATAATTCTATTCTTGCAATTAGTTAAAGCGTTAGGTGTTGCTAAAAATGGACGACCAAGTATTACATGGATTGGCTTATAACTGTCTGCCACATGTTGTGTTTCTAAAACAATAAAATCCACAAGATATATGAATTTATCAATTTTCAATAACACATCTTCCACAATTCCTTTTGGTACCTTAACTGATCCATCGGCAAGTAAAAGAGTAGTTGATGTTGGTTTTATCTCACCGATATTTAGTTGTTGGTAAACCGAAAATGGAAGTAAATTTACACTAGCTCCAAGATCAAGCAAAACATGTTCAATGTTTTGATTTCCAATAATACAAGAAATAGTTGGACAACCAGGGTGGTTTTTGTATTTTAATGCATTATTGGTTGAAAGAATGGAACTTACCTATTCAGCCAGAAAAGCTTTCTTTCTTACATGATGTTTTCTTTTAACGGTGCACAGATCTTTCAAAAATTTGGCATAAGATGGTATCTGTTGGATGACATCTAACAAAGGAATATTGACCTTGACCTGTTTGAATATTTCATATATTTTTGGGGAATGGTTCAATTTTTTTATTTTTAATGCTTGAGGGAATGAAGGTGCATGTGATAAATTATTATTATCAATGACGGGTAATGGTTCATCAACCCTTCTTTAACCTCTGAATCTGTTTTATTCTCAGCTTTGCAAGGTTCAAGAATAGGTCTGTGGATGTCCTTACCACTACGAGGAGTAATAACATATTTGACTTGGTCTAAGTGTTGATTTCCAGAACTACCCTCCTGAGAATTTAAATGACTATTGTGATTTGACTGTGGTTGTGTATGAAACTTTTCTTTCTCATTAATGGTTAATGCAGATGTAATTTTAGCAAAAGTTTCTCTTAAATCATTCATCGTTTGTGCATTTTGGTTATTGACGGCTTCTTATTTTTCCATGAATGCATTCAAGGTATCCCCTATGGTTTTCCTAGGTGGTGGGACATTTGGTGCATAATTCTGGGAATTTTGGAAATTCTGGTGAACCTGGGGAGGTTGTTGTTAGGATTGTGCTTGGTTATCATTCCTCCAATTGAAGTTTGGATGGTTTTTCCAACCAGAATTGTAGGTTTGTGAGTATGAGTTTGGATTTGGTCTGTTGAATGTGTTTATGGATCTGACTTGGTCATGGAGACATTCTTGCAAAGCTGGAAAAGATGGGCAAACTTGTGTGACATGTTCATTAGAATTACAGATTTGACATATGACTTCATGAACTGACTTGACATGATCACTCTTCCTTGCTTCTAAAGCTTCAATTTTTTTAGATAGAGATGCATGCTTGGCAGTAAGGTCATGGTATTCCCTAAGGTTAAACATACCTTTACCAGATGGCTGTGGTTTTACAGACGACTCATAGGTGCCAATTGTGTCCCATTGTTGTGCATTCTCTGCTATGTGTTCTAGGTAATCTAGTGCATCTTCATGATCTTTGTCCCTAAACTCACCATTACACATCATCTCCACTACTTGTCTACCTTGGGGTGTTAACCCCTCGTAGAAATAGGCAACCAGCCTCCATGTTTCAAACCCGTGATGTGGACAAACATTCAACATCTCTTTAAACCTCTCCCAACATTGGTAAAGTGTTTCCCCTGACTCTTGTGTGAAGACTGTGATTCTCATTTTAAAGGAATTTATTCTATGAGGGGAAAGAACTTTTTAAGAAACTGTTCTTGTAAATCATCCCATGTTCTAATAGATCCCGACCTAAGGTTTTGCAGCCAAATTTTAGTTTTATCTTTTAAAGAAAAGGGAAAAAACTTTAAACGAATTATATTCATGCTACAATTTTGGTCTGTTTAAGTGTTACATACCTCTTCAAACTCCCTTAAGTACTGATAAGGATTCTCTGATTCTAGACCGTAGAATGCGGGTAAAAGATGGATGATACCTGATTAAAATTGAAACATGTTGCATCTGGAGGAAAAATAATGCAAGATGGCGATCCTGTTTTAGTGGGATTCATAAATTGTATGAGTGTCCTAGGATGATTAGGATCTCCGTGTTGAGACTCGTTTTCTTCATGATTAACTGGATTTTCAAATCGGACAGGTGGATTTCCAACTGGATTTTAAATTTGGTTCTCGGCCATTTTGACGAATGATGAAGGTGATAGGGATTCTCTGTTTAGTCTTCCGCTGGATGATCGAGACCAATGTCTCCTGCAACCTAAACAAAAAAATAAAACAAAAAACAAATACAATATTTACAAAAAGAAAATTAATGACAAGATAAAAAATAAACTACAAAAATAAAATAAAGAAAAAGAAAAAGAAAAAGAAAAAGTATTCTATCTACTAAATAATAATCCCCGGCAGCGGTGCCAAAAACTTGACACGCTCAAAAAGTGGTTACTCCCAAGTATAAGAGTGTCGAAGTAATAAAATAACCCGGTAAGTCCGGGGTCGATCCACAAGGAATAGATTTAGTAAAATAGAATGATAAGTAGAGTGAAAAGAAAAAGGTTTGATTTGTTGGATTATTGGAAACTTTTAAGGGAAAATGTAGTAATAAAATGAAATACCGGAGTTGGGGGATCCACTTTTAATATTTCAAATCTAGAAATCTCACTTAATTATAATATATAAATTGTCCTTATTACCCAATTATTTTATCTCAGGAATTAATTATTCCATTATATAGAACCAACCATAAAGGCGGTAGTCATTTCTGTCAATAACTAGTCCTGCCAGGTACTAGGTATGCCAAAAATATAAAACCTGCCATAAAGACGTGATACCGTATAAAACCTGCCATATAGGCGGTGATACCGTTTGTCTAAAAAAAGTCTTACCAAGGTACTCAATTATGCCAAAATCGTATAAAACCATCCATATAGGCTGTAGTAAGATAAAACCAGCCATATAGGTGGTAGCACGATAAAACCATCCATATAGGCGGTAGCCAATTTTGTCAATAATTAATCTAGATTTAAATCAAGTTTTAATCATTAGATTATAATTTATTTATTATAATATATGCGAGATCGATCTAAGTTTTCATTATAAAAACTTCACCCATTACCCCAACGAAAAGAAATTAGCTACTCATTTTGTAATTAAACATACTCGTAATTTTATTACTGAAAGAAAAAAAACATTATAAAAAGATTTAAATAAATAAACACACAAGACACCCTCTCTCCAAAATATATAGATAAATTCAGAAAGAAAGTATGAACATTTCTTCTACTGGAGGCTTCAATTTATAGGCAAAGTTTGGTCGGTGCGTCTCGACGCCAAGCCACTACGCGTCGCGACCCGAGTGCCACGTTGGGAACACGTGTTGAGAGAATAGCGCGTTCCGTGGTGTCTTCTGTTAGGGTTGGTGCTCCGAGCGCCAATTTTATTATGTAAATCTATGTAAATACTAATGTACCGTTTTAATATGAATAAAATGAACAGTTTCTTTTATATAACTTCTTTTTTAATATGGTAAAGACGTAATCGACCTTAGAATGATTAGTTATGATACTGTTGCAAAAGCGTCACAACTGACATTGAGTTTTATCATGACGTTGTCATTCTTAGACAGTTCCCGGTCAAGGTTTACACTACATGGTCAGTAAAGTAAACCCGTAGAGACTGATACATGTCGTATATTGGAATCTTGGATTCCGATGGTTTCTCAGTGAACCATGAGTCTTGGAGACTCGTATAGACGTGTAGGTGTTTATAGCGGATAAACACTAAACGAATCACCGAAGATTTTTAATGGATGGTACACCAACGTCAATAAGAATCTTCTCGGGTTGAGTGAGCATAGTGATTCTTTTGTTGGAGAAAATGACCCATAGCGTCACTATTTGTACAGATCACGGTGTTGTTGTACAAATTAACTATGTGACAAGGAAATTGCACTCTCATCATTTGTGATTAGATCACCATAAATGTATAAATGAAGAGAGGTCCATATGATTAGTTCCTGGATTGAGAATGATATGAGACAGTATCAATCCCCGAAGGATTAATCATTAAATATCCCTAGCCGGAGTATTATCGAGATAGGACATCGATAATGCGGAATAGGCTAGTATTGCACTTGTGCACGTTGTGAGGGCACAACGGCATAGTTCTCATATATATAAGTATTGGATACTTATGCAAGTGCGATAGGAGGTTGTGTTTCACCGATGGTACGGGAAACAGCTTCGCTCTGGATAGACCCCTCGGAATCCCATTGGTATTATGACTATGTGTCTATAGGAGGCCGAAATCAAGGCAGGTGTGTATAGTCTTAACCTGAGACTTGCATCGCTAATACTTACGATAATCGATAGACTTTGGTCTTGGTGGTACAGGGCTTAAAACCGGTTCTGCGTACACCACTTCTGGGTTTATCAGAGAGTCGTAGTGTATTGGGTGTGATGTCAAGACGGAAGTATCACTTCAGTCATATTGGAGATGATGTCACACAGGATATGATATTAGTGCTCTTAAGTGTTGCGCAACCAATCAGGATATTATGACTAGGTCATGCATATCCGATTATAGAGACTAGTTACCAGACATCCGACATGTGCTTCGGACGGGGCAGACACTTATCCAGCCCCAGCCCTAGCACGTGACTATCCGATACTGGGCCGATATACACAATACTACAGTATACTACGCTTGATACAGATCTATATATTCCTGTAAGAATATTTCTGGAGGAATTGGGTAGGCATGGCGCTTTGCTAGAAGCCAACCTTGTCTTGTAAATCGGTATAAACGTAGTACGAGGGTACTTACGTGTTCGGATAATCCGACGACCGTATTACTGCCAACATATCCGGAGATCTCATGGTCGCTTCCTGAAGATTCACCGATGATGTATAACTCGCACTTAATTAATCTAGGATTAATTAGAAGAGAGAGAGAAAATTAATATGCGATTAATCACAGAGATATTTTATCTGGGATATAAAATATTAATTAAAGAGAGAGAATGATTAATTTGGAATTAATCGATAAAATAATATATTTGATATATTATTAGAAATTAGATTTTGACGCGGAATTAAAATTAGATTTTAAGTCGGGCGAACGAATTAATTTAGAATTAATTCGTTAGCGACGTGAATAGTGATTTCGCTAGGCGTAATCATTTAATTACGACGCGACGGAAAATTCGTTAATTTGGAATTAGCGAACCCGAGCCCGAGATTATTTGCGAACGCATTCGCATTTCGAATTCGAGTGCGGCACGCAAGTCAAATCGTGCGTCATATCGCTAGTCGCATCAATCGTCAAATCAAATGTCACTTTGAGTGATGTGACATGTTGTCACTTGATTTGAGTGATTGATGTAGAAGTTGAAAAAAGCAACTTTTGCTTTTTGATTTTAGCATTTAAGGAAAAGTAAAAAGAAATGGTAAATGGTTTTATTAATTTTAGAAATTATAAAAACCTATTACATTTTATTTACTTTACTTTCTCTCTCTCCTTTTTTACGCAGCTCTTCCTTCTCCTCTCTTTTCTTCTCCTTCTCATTCACGGCTTAGAGCCATTTTCATCTCTTCTCATTTTTGGTCACTGCCGAATTGAAGAGAAGCAAGTGAGAGTGTTTTATTGCAAAACATGAGTGCTAGCACACACATGGGTTATATTATGGTGATAGGGAAACGAATTTGTGAGCTTGGAAAGCTTGAAGCTTGGAGCTTCAATGGTGTTCATCCATGGCCGAATTTTTGAGGTTCAAAGAGGAGCAAAACGAGCAGTCCACTGCATGAGGAAGCCACTGCCGAGCTTGGAGGGAGGCAAAAACGCAACTTGTACTTCCTAGCATCAAACCCATCAATGTGAGTATGTATTCCGCCTTACTCCTTGGTTATATTCAACTCGTTTTTATGCATGATTTATGATCTTGGGACTTGATTGAAACTCAACAATGGTATCATGAGCTATTGGTTGCATAAAACGAATTAGGGTTCTTGAGCAATTTGATTGGCTTTTTGATTTAAGCATGATTTTAACACAAATTGTTTGTTAAGAATGCTTGTATATGAATAAATTAGAGTTATATGTAATCAATTTGATGAAAAATTAATTGGATTGATTTTCCCCAATTTGCTTAATGTTGGCCAAAACTTTAATTTGGGTAAACTCAATTGAGCATCAAATGATTAAATTGTTTAGTATAGTATGCTTGAATGAGGTTGAATTGATGTTATGCATAATCAATTTCATGAAATTTGGTTGGATCCATTTTTCCCTAAATTTTGGGCATGACAAATTTGGGGGTAAACTTGATTTTGAGCATGTTTAATGAAATTGGATGATTTAGAATGCTTAAATGTTGTTTAATTGATGATTGATTAGATCAATTTGATAAAAAACTGTTTGGAACAATTTTCCCCAATTTGCTTGTGATGGCCGAATTTGGCAAGTGCCATATTGTCTTGGATTTTGATTTTTTTTGTTCATTGGATGACTTGGAAATCATTTAGGGATGTTGAATTTATGTTTAATTTGGTTCAATTGGATTGAATTTGATTTGGGCATAATTTCCCTCTTTGGCCGAGACACTTGAAGCATGAAATTGGGTTTGATTTTGATTTAATTATGTTGGACATGATTAATTGATGTTAAGCATGATTAATTGGACAAATATGATGTTTTGGAAACTTTGATTTGGGCAATTAATAATGCTATACACTTTAGGAAATTTAATTGAAAATTTGGAATTTTTGGAATTAAATTATTGGGCTTAAAATTGGATTTGGGCTTTCAAAGTTGTTATTGGGTTTATTGGACTTTGTTGTACAAAGTTGGTTTAGGCCAAAATTGGTTGGATCCAATTAGACCCAAAATCGCTTCCAAAAGGCCCAAATGCGACTAATGAACCTTTAACGTTTAATTGGGCTTAATGGGCCTAAATTAATTTATGGGCTTATGGGGTAACTCCCGGATTGGATTTTGGTTATTCGGTTTGACCCGAGTTGACCAAAAGTCCACGCCTCAAGAAATTAATTAAAAGCCCATTGGACTTTAATTAAATTAATATTGGATATTAATCGGGCTTTGAGACCCGTAACGATTAAATTTGGAATTTAAGTCGTAAAGGTTTATTTTATAAAGTGTAATATTTAATTTGGAATTAAATAATCAATTAGAATTAAATACGTATTAAATTAGATTTAATTATGTAATTTAATTTAATTTGAGAAATCGTACTTTGAGTACGTGTTCGCAATACGAGTTTGACTCGAACAAAATCAAATCTTTGTTTGAACATTGGATGATCACTAATTATCAAGATTAATTAATTGGATTAGATTGATTGATAACATGCTTGTATGAATACATGGTTGTGATGTTTGAATAATGTATATCGGATGGATATTAGATGGGTGGGGCAATTTTAGAAATTGTTGTAATAAATTTGATTTATTAATTGGACCTGCGTGTCCAGCCTTATCACCTCCTATTCTTTGTATTCTCTTCTCACCTATTCCCCTCATGTAAATGAGGTTCTTTAGAAGTGTAGTGTAACGGGTAGAAGAAATATTTGTGCTAGCGGAGAGAGAAGAGAGAGAAAGTGAAGGAGAGATTTGATCTAGGATCAATGTGTAAAATATCCATCCGCATATCATTATTATTTTACATATGCGCTTTATTATGTGTTTAGAATGCATGTTTAAGGGTGTATGATGATGAGACCTTAACAAAGATAATAAATTGGTTGCCATTTTGCACACGAAAAACCCTCATCAAATATCATGCGTCTTTCCCTTCCATTGAGTGATTCTTGCTCAAGATCCTAGATGATAGGGGCATGGGTTGTTGGCCAAAGTCAAGCCCTTGTCCGTCGAAGATGTTTTTTAATCACGAGGCTTTGTTCCATATCGGTGTCGTGTCCAAGTTGTGGTTTGTTGGCCAAAGTCAAGACCACTTCTTGTCCATTGACATTGATTACGAAGCTTCCATGTCAATGGGTCCGCGCTTGACTGGGATCACTAGGTTTGTTGTGCCAAAGCCAAGGCCTAGTTGATTCAGAGGAAAAAGGTTAGGGTATACATTCGATGTATAGGCATATATAAGATATATGTTTGGGACTTGGATGTCCACCTACTGGATCTAGGAGTTGGATGAGATCCAATTGATCTTCGAGATCTACCTAGTTAATTATCATACAATTTGTTGGCCAAAGTCAAGATTGTGTGATATTTAACAGGATCCTAGCCCACTAGGAAACACGGTTTCCCGAGTACTCGACAGAGGGTTAGAGGCTCGACGAAAAATAGTGGGAGGTAAGAATTGAATTTGCAATACTCGTTCAATTACTCGCCATACGCGCTCATTTAAATTATTTCTTCATTAGATCAAATGTTAGTTGGACTAATATTTAAATTGTTGTTTTAATAAACAGTTGGACTGTATTATACTTGATTATATATAATTGGATTATATTAATCAATATATTTGAATTAATTAATTTCAGTTTACAGTTGATTTTATAATTGGATTATAGTAATCAATGTAATTGAGGTTAATTAATTTGGATTATATTTGATTATATAGTTGGACTATTATAATCATTATAATATATATAGTACCACTAATCGTTGATTAAATAGTTGGACTATTGTAATCAAGATAAAATTGAAAAGTTGGATATTTAAAATATAATATGGGATTAAAATATTTTAAATAATTAGGAATAAATAATAGGTTACTTTATTTGATAAAATAACTTATATACCTTAAGCCCAAAATTAAGCAAAATAAGTAGAGCATAAAGTCTTTGGAAGATTATGTGATGATGACTTTAATGCTTAATTTAATATACTTGTCATAAATCTAATTTTAGATTTAAGAAGTATTAAAATTGCATTTATAATTCTTGGAGAATTAATTGACTATTCTAGAGGAGATAAAGTCAATGTTTGCAATTGGGCATGTAGCACGAGGTACACATCGTTTCGATATTCCGAAACCCAAGGCTTGGCCAAAGGTTTGTGAAATATTGAAAAGATAATTGATATATACCAAAGTGACTGCCATTTGGATATGGCAGACACAAAGGAATTAAAGAAAGGGCAAGGCTCTAACTTTAAAAATATTTGTCTTAGTTATGTTCACAGCTAGTATTGAAATTAGATTTTAAATACTTAGTGTGGTACATAAAATGTATGTATTGATGT
>SKCR01046824.1:0-92570 GCA_019454045.1 Zanthoxylum bungeanum
TGATGCGCATCCAATCGTGATATTATGATCAGGTCATGAATATCCGATTATAGAGACTAGTTACCAGACATCCGATATGTGTTTTCGGACGGGGCAGACACTTATCGAGCCCCAGCCCTAGCACGTGATTATCCGATACTGGGCCGATACGCACAATACATCGTATACTACGCTTGATACAGATCTAGATATCTTTGATGAATATGTCCGGAGAACTTGGGAAGACTTGGTGCTTTGCTAGGAGTCGACCTTGTCTCGTAAATCGGTAGAACGTAGTACTTGGTACGTACGTGATTCGCCGGAGATCTCATGGGTCGCTTCCCGATATCCACCGATGACGCACAACTCGCACTCTTGAATAATCTGGGATTATAATAGAAGAGAGAGAAAAGTAATCTGATTAATTACGGAGATATTTTATCTAGGATAAAATATCGTCTAGAGAGAGATAACGATTATTTGGAATTAATCGGTAAATTAATATATTCGATATATTATACGAAATTATTTTCGACGCGGAATTAAAATAGGATTTTAATTCGGGCAAACGAGTTAATTTAGAATTAATTCATTAGCGACGTAAATATATTTCGCTAGGCGCAATTATTTATTTAAATTCGATTTAATTAACGTCGCGACGTAAGCTCGGTATTTTGGAAATATCGAACCCGAACGCGTGAGTGCACGTGGGCCCACTTTCATTTGGAAACGTGTGGGGCCCACATGACACATGTCATTCTAATGCATTCCATGTAGATAGTGTACAATGCACTCAATGTTATTGCATGGAAATTGAGTGTTTTGACACTCTAAGCCATTGCAGTTTTGTGTCATATTTTATTATTAATTTAATAAATATTATGGCATAAATATAAATTGATTTTTGGTAAATCATTTTAAAAAAAAAAAAAAAACACATTTCATCTCTCTCAAATTCTCTCCTCTCCTCACGCCAAAAGCTTGAATTGTTCACTGGTTTGGAACCAGAAATGGCGTGAACAAAGGGAAGCCAAAGAGAGTGGTTTTCATGGTGAGAAATCAAGTGCTAGCACACTTACAAGTCTTGCGAAGGTGGTAGGAGGTTCGACCATGAGGCGGGACTCATCCGATGGAGTTTGGAGCTTCGTTTTGAGACCCGAATTTCTGTTTTGCAGGGCAGTGGACTGCCAGCAGTTTGCGTCGTGAAGGCAGTAGTTTTGGCCTTGATTCGTCTTCAAATCGACATAACCGATCAATGTGAGTATTCCGCTACCTCCGTGATGTATTCACGCATTATTCATGTCTTGATTTGATCTTGGGACCTTAGAATAAACCAACAGTCTTGACTTTGGCCAACAAACCAATGCCAATTGGATCTTGAACAAGAATCATTCAATGGAAGGATAATCGCTTAATATAGAACGAGGGTTTTTTTCGCGTGCAAATTGGCTACCATTAATTATCTTTGTTAAGGTCTCATCATCATACACCCTTAAACATGCATTCTAAATACATAATAAAGCGAGTATGAAAATAAATAATAATGATATGCGGATGGATACTTTACATATTGATCCTAGATCAAATCTCTCCCTTCTCACTCAAGCTAGCACTTGTACTACTTCTACCCGTTACACTACACTTCTAAAGAAACCTCATATACATAGAGGGGAATAGGTGAGAAGAGAATACAAAGAGAATGAAGTTGATAAGGCTGGACACGCAGGTCCAATTTAATAAATCGAATTTATTACAACAATTTCTAAAATGCCCACCCATCTAATATCCATCCGATATGCATTATTCATTCAACACAACCACGCATTCACACACATAAGCATGCTATCAATCAATCTAATCAAATTAATTAATCTGATAATTAAGTGATCATCCAATGTTCAAACAACGATTTGATTTTGTTCGAGTCAAACTCGTTTTTGCGAATAAGTACTTAAAGTACGAATTCATGAATTAAATTAAACTACATCATAAATCAAATTTAACATGCATTTAATACTAATTCACTATTCAATTCCAAATTAAATATTGCACTTTATTTAATAACCTTTTACGATTTAAATTCCAAATTTAATCGTAACGCGTCTCAAAGACCGATTAACGTCCAACGTCAATTCAATTAAAGTCCAATGGGCTTTTAATTGATTTTTAAGGCGTGGACTTTTGGTCAACTCGGGTCAAACCGATAACCAAAGTCCAATCCGGGATTTAACCCATAAGCCCATAAATCAATCTTGGCCCATTAGGCCCAATTGAACTTTAAAGGTTTATTAGTTGCATTTGGGCTTTATGGTTAAGGTTTTGGGCCCAATTGGATCCAATCCACTTGGCCTCTAACCAAACTTGATTAATCAAGCCCAATAAGCCCAATTACAACATTAGAAGCCCAATTCCAAAATAGGCCCAAATAATTAAATTCAAAAATCCAATTTTCCCAATTTAATTACCTAAAGTGCATTACATGATTAATCAA
This sequence comes from Zanthoxylum bungeanum, assembly GCA_019454045.1. Classification (NCBI taxonomy): domain Eukaryota; kingdom Viridiplantae; phylum Streptophyta; class Magnoliopsida; order Sapindales; family Rutaceae; genus Zanthoxylum; species Zanthoxylum bungeanum. Next base: position 2,471 of record SKCR01046824.1, read on the forward strand.
CTAAATCAACATTTCCAAAACACTAAATTAGTCCAATTAATCATTCTCAATTCATTATCACATGTCAAACACACAATATGAAAAATCAAACCCATTACATGCTTCTTTAGTCTCGGCCAAAAGAGGGATTTTGTGTCCGATTCGGTTTTGATCCAATCGAACCTACAATCGACATCAAATCACCATCCGATTTGATTTTATACACATCCAATGTCACAAAATCAAAAACACCAAGACATTAGGGCATATACACCAATTCGGCCAAGGTAAGGTTTTGGGGATTTTTGTCCGATTCGAAATCCAATCCAATTCGATTCAAATTAACGTCAACCTAATCGATTCTAACTCATCAAATGAATTAAAAAATCAAAAAATCCAAGATCCCAAAATTCCATATACATTCGGCCATGGTGTCAATTTTGGGGAAAATAATTCCAAATCATTTTTCGTCAAATTAGTCCAACCAAAATGAAATTAAACATGTTATAAGCATACTCAAACAATCAATTTATTCAAATCATGCTCAAATCACATTTACCCAAATTTTAAGCCCTACCAATTTCATGCTTGAACCTAAGCTCTTGATGCCATTGTTGGTTTTTATTAAGGTCCCAAGATAAAACAAGCAATGAAAATAATGCGTGAATACATCGACGAAGGTAGCAGAATACTCACATCGACCGGTTGAGTCGATTTGGAGACGTTTCAAGCCAAAAACTCCACTGCCAAGTGGCGCCAACTGCAGCAGTCCATGCTCACTGGTTTGGCAGTTTCGGATCCACTTTTGAAGCTCCAACTCCGTCGGATGGATCCGGCCTCATGGGTGAACCTCCATAACACCTTAGCAACCTTCGTAAGTGTGCTAGCACTTGTGTATTTGCAACAAAATCACACTCATGGCCTCCCTAAAGTCACGCCCAAACTGATCAAAAAACAGTGAGCAGATGTGTTTTTGGCGTGAGCAAAGAAGAAAGAAAATGGAGAGATAAAAGTGTTGACATCTTAAAATTGTGTAAAAGATTGATTATATATTTTTCCAAAAATAATAATCCATTTACATTTAATTTAATCCAATAAATCAAATTTATTTTGGAGCCAAAACACTTAAAGTTTTCCCTCCAAAATGCTTTTACACTTTATGTCAAGTCCATCACTATTCATATCACCTTTATTACAGTGACATGATGTCATGTCACATCACTCAAAGTGACAAGTGATTTGACGCTTGATGCGACTAATGATTTGACGCTTGATGTGACTTGCGATGCCACACTCGAATTCGAAATACGAATGCGCTCACAATCACACTCGGGCTCGGGTTCATTAATTCCAAATTAACGATTTTTATGTCGCGTCGTAATTAAATGATTACACCTAGCGAATTCACTATTCACGTCGCTAACGAATTAATTCTAAATTAATTCGTTCGCCCGAATTAAAATCTAATTTTAATTCCGCGTCGAAATCCAATTTCGTTTAATATATCGAATATATTAATTTGCCGATTAATTCCGAATTAATCGTTATCTCTCTCTAAACGATATTTTATCCTAGATAAAATATCTCCGTAATTAATCCTTGATTAATTTTCTCTTTCTTCTATATAATCCCAGATTATTAATGAGTGCGAGTTATGCGTCATCGGTGCATTATCGGAGGCGACCCATGAGATCCCCGGATAAGTCGGCAGTAAATACGGTCGTTGGTGTAACCGAGTCACGTACGTACCAAGTACTACGTTCTACCGATTTACGAGACATGTTCGGTTTCTAGCAAAACACGAAGTCTACCCAAATTCTCCGGTTATATTCATTTAAGAATATTTAAGATCTATATCAAGCGTAGTATACAATTGTATTGTATTGCGTATATCGATCCAGTATCGGACGATCACATGTTAGGCCTGGGGCTGGAAATGTGTCTGCCCCGTACGAAACATATATCGGACATCAAGCAACTAGTCTCTGTGAATCGGGCAATCCTGACCTAGTCATATTGTCCCGACAGTTGCAACCTTTTATAGAGCACTAGTTCTGTATCCTGCGCGATCATCAACTCCATATGTCTGAAGTGACACTTCCATCTTGACATCACACCCAGTACACTACGATTCCTGATAAACCCAGAAGAGGTGAACACAGAACCAGTTTAGGTCCCCCAACCACCAAAACCAAGTTTACCGATTGTCGCAAGTACTAGCGATGCAAGTCTCAGGTTAAGATCATATACACCTACCCTGATGCGGCCTCCCATAGACACGCAGACATACTACCAATGGGATTCCGCGGGGTCTATCCAGAGCGAAGCTGTTTCCCGTACCATCGGTGAAACACGACCTCCTATCGCACTTGCATAAGTATCCAATACTTATATATATGAGAACTATGTCGTTGTGCCCTCACAACGCACACAAGTGCAATACTAGCCTATTCCGCATTATCGATGTCCAGTCTCGATAATACTACGGCTAGGGATATTTAATGATTAATCCTTCGTGGACTGATACAGTCTCATATCATCTCAATCCAGGAACTAATCATAGGGACCTCTCTTCATTTATATATCTATGGTGATCTAATCACAAATGATGAGAGTGCAATTTCCTTATTACATAGTTAATTTGCTACAACAACACAATGATATGTACAAATAGTGACGCTATGGGTCATATTATCCAACATTGCCATCAACTCAACTCAGTTTGGGAATGAAGCCCAAAGATCGAAGCATCTCACAACCAAAGTCATTCGGGAATGAAGCCTAGGGGTCGAAGCATATCGCCATTAACTCTGCATAGATCGAGAATAAAGACCAGAGATCGAAGCATCTCACACCCAGCATGGTTCGGGAATGAAGCCCAGGGGTCAAAGCACCTCGCCATCAACTCAGCATAGTTCAGGAATAAAACCCAGAGATCGAAGCATCTCAAAACCAGCATGGTTTGGGAATAAATCCCAGCGGTCGAAACACCTCACCATCGACTCAACTCAGTTCGAGAATGAAGCCCAGAGATCGAAGCATCTCACACCCAGCATGGTTCGGGAATGAAGCCTAGGGTTCGAAGCACCTCGCCATCAATTCAACACAGTTCAAAAATAAAGCCCATAGATCGAAGCATCTCACACCCAGTATGGTTCGGGAATGAAGCGCAGGGGTCGAAGTACCTCGCCATCAACTCAGCACAGTTTGGGAATAAAGCCCAGACATCAAAGTATCTCACACCCAACATGGTTCGGGAATGAAGCCCAGGGGTCGAAGCACATCGCCATCAACTTAACTCAGTTCGGAAATGAAGCCTAGAGATCGAAGCATCTCACACCCAGCATGGTTCGGGAATGAAGCGCAGGGGTCGAAGCACCTCGCTATCCGTTCAGTACAGTTCGAGAATAAAGCCCATATATCGAAATATCTCACACCCAGCATGGTTCGGGAATAAATCCCATGGGTTGAAGCACCTCGCCATCAACTCAGCATAGTTCGGGAATAAAGCCCAGGGATCAAAGCATCTCACACCATGGTTCGGGAAAAATCCCAGGGGTTGAAGCACCTCCCCATCAACTCAACTCTATTCGGGAACAAATCCCAGACGCATCTCACACCCAACTTGGTTTGGGAATTAACCATAGTGATAGAAACATCTCACAAAAGCAGCGAAACAATAGGTAAGTCTGGCAACGGCCGACCAGGCAAGCAAAAATGCATGCATGACTCTGATAGGGTTGTCACTGTCACACACTGCACAAGCCCCATCAAAGTGGGGGCGACAGTAGATAATGTATTTTTTCATGAGCCCGATGATGAACCTCGTATGGAGGCACTACCTGAAAAGTTGTGGAATTTACGAAAATGAATGCCGGAATGAATGAAAACCTCCAAAATTAGCCCCTCATCGGATTCGGACTCACTAGCCCACCTCGGATTCACTCAGTCAGTTTCTGTTTTGAACATTGGCCTAAGACATGCCCTTGCACCCATATCAAATTTGGCCCATCCACTTGGCCCAAAGCACATGCAACCCACCAGACACACACCCAAGGCCCATGGACCCATGCACATGCCCAAATAGCTAAAATCCCATGCATTCCACATGCTCAAATTCCCTCATCAACACTTTCCAATTTAACAAGATTTTGGGGTCACCTCATCACCAAATTTATGAGACTATATTCCCAAAATAATTTGAGAATATATTCCCCAAATTTCCTTGATTTGTTTCCATGATTTGGAGATCCCTTGTCATTATAAAAAGGAGCAATCACCGAAACTTGAGAGGAAGCTTTGGACGACAACCACAAACCAAAAACCCTATGGCTTCTTTCTTCTTCTTTGACCGAAAAAACAACCACCAACAAAGCTACCATCACCGAAACAAAAACAACCAACACAAAGCCACCAAAACCATCAAAATCGTGAACCATTAAACTAGTAGAAACAGCACCAAAATCGTGAACCGAAACAGACCAAACCAACCAGAAAACAGCACAAAAATCGTGAACCAAAACAGACCAAACCAACCAACAAACAGCACCAAAACCGTGAAACAAAACAACCCAAACCAACCAGCAAACAGAGACTAAGAAACCAAGAAAACAACAACCAAACCAACCAGAAAAAAGCACCAAAACCTTGAACCAAAACAACCCAAACAACAACCAGCAAACATCACCAAAACCGTGAACCCAAAATCACAAAAACAACTAGAAAAATAGCAGCCCAAAACCGTAAAAACAATAAAAAAAAAATAGCAACCAAAACAACCAAAAATAACAGCCAAAACAACAAAAAATAATAGCCAAAACAACCAAAAAATAGCAACTAGAAAATAGCAAAACAACAACTAGAAAACAGCAAAATAGAAAATAGAAAACAGTAAAACATCGAGTGAAATAGTGAACCAGAAATAACAAACAGCGAACCAGCTTCGATCCTTCCGGTGATGGCCTAACTCACCTCTGAGAAAGCAACTTAAAAGGTAAGACTTGAGGGCACCCTTACCACATTTATTTTCATAGTTCTGGACGCTACATGTCTGGCTGGACGTGAAATACGTTCAGCCGGGTATGCGAAGTCCTACATCAAAGACGACCAAATTTCTGGTCACATTATTTTTCTTCTTCGGCATTTTATTATTTAAATTTTTTTCTATTTTTTGTTATTTTATTATTTCACCTTTATTTTATTTGTTCATGTTGGTGATTATCTGCATATGCATTATTATATTATTTTATATCTATTTTTTATTTACATTGAATTAATGTTTATGCGTGCTATTATCCCTTGCGGTATATCAGATGGAAACCCAAATGTAAATTCTGTAGCCGAATCGGAATGGACAGTAGTGCGGTTTGTACTTGGGATACAACTCCACGTACTACTCAGGAAATATTCATATATGCGTGATTAACCCCTGTATTTTTGCTATTTATTTATCGACGCTTTTCCCGCTTATCTTTGTTTATTATAGTTTTCGTTATTGCATCTCGTATTTCTTAATTTAATATGCTTTTGGAACCATGTTATTGTGGTTATTATTTTGATTGGGTATGTTATTATGTTTTTATCCACTTTTTTGCATGAATTCCATTAAGACTTGGCTAGACCATTGTGTTAACCCGTCCATTATACTGGCATAAGTAACAGACCCTTCCGAACCAAACAGTTTGAGGTCTTCCCTTGCTAGGGGTGAGTGCGGCCTTAAATCTTTTCCTAGTTCACGCTGAGTGGTGACTCATTTATTCTCTGGTTTAGTCCCCCGCGGGCTAGTCCGTACTCTCTACAGGCTGCGAGCCCAATAGTGTCATGGTCTTCGAGCATCATAGGCATAGCGGTAAACCCCGCTTCACTCCTACAGCATGCAAGTACGTAAAAGAAATTCGTAAAAAGAGATGATTAAATTACCCTACCCTAAGAAACCCGATATAGATACGTCACTAAACTACACAAATTCCTACCCCTCAGTAATACCAGTTACGAAAGTTTTTCTGATAAAACATATCTCATACCTGCCTTTAAGTGATGGATTCTACCAGAACACAAAGTATTATAACAAGGACGCCGACGCCCATTGAGATATAAACTTCTGCCCCACCTTACACCAGCACTAGGTTAAGATAACCGTAAAGAAGTTCGATGAGAATTTATCCAAAGTAAGAAACAGAAAGCATTGAATGATAGACCACCCAAATGAGAACTAAAGAGGTTTTAAGGGGTAAAAAGGAAAGAACACGACCCAAGCCAAGAAAAGTAAGATCACAGTACTAATGAGAATCTATAGTGCGACCAACATCGGTAGATATTTGTGAAAGAATAAAAGGGATAGATCGATGGAATTGGAGATACTCAAGAGTTAACAAAGAAATATGTTTGAATAATTTCGATTTCGTAGCCACTCTAACTCGAGCAATTAAGCCTGTAGGGGTATTTTAACACTTATTTCGATAAGGCAAACTGGTCAGGGAGTTACTGTAGGAAACATCTTTCCTTATGTGCAGCGGAAATGCTTTAGGCTTTGGGATCGATCTTGAAAAAGTTCTTGCCTTCTCATTTTGTTGAAAACGAATTCCATCAACTCTTGGTGATTGGGTTTACTTCTTGTTGTGAATATGTTTCCATGAGATCCGATGCTAGGATCAACCACCCGATCTTTCGAACTATGTCTCGAAACTAAAAAATCGAAGTGTGGGTTTCACTCACAAAGTGTAATCTCTAAACTCTTTTCGAGATGTTTTTTTCACAAAATATTTTGCTTTTTAGAAAGAGTGAATGAAGAAAATGAAGATCTAACTTACTTTTTTTTTCTCTATTCTCGACACTTGAGAAAATATAATTTTCTCTCAACTCTTGAAGAAAATTTTCAGGATTTCTCTTTTTCTCCAACTCTCTCACAACTTTTGTATAAATGCTATATCACCCTTACTCAATCCTTGAGTGGAAATTGTAGAGATTATATTCCTTTCCAAAGACAAAAAAAAACCTTATCACTAATCCACATATGCCATTCTATTATAATGGCAAACACTATTAAGTGAAATGCTAAGCAAAGACATGTGAAATAGACAAAGTTTAAGTAATTAGGTCATACTTAATTAAACATAAAATGTTAGAGAGTATGGCAAGCCATATGGACTTGACTCCAAGATAATACATATACCATTATCTTTATAATGATATAATTATCACAATTATGATGTACTTGATTATCTAATGATCTAGCATTATCAAAATGATGTAATAATTATCTCATAATGTTAATTTGATTATCTCATAATCAAAGAATTCTAGAAAATATTATTTTAAACTAATTTAATATATTTTTCAATTGTGACAAACTATATTACTAATCACATTAATACTATATAAATATATATGTGAACATATAATTAGATAATCCAATTATATAAGGTTTGCTACAGTTAATCGAATTAGCACGGGGACCAAATGGACTTACAGTTTCGAGCTCCAATAATCCCGGTATATTAATTAAACTCTTTAATTAAATAATTTTGAATTATTAAATTCGTGTTATTCCACTAAAAACTCGAAGTTTCACTCTCGTTGCCATAGATGGAAAATATTAGCCGAACAACTTTGGTATCCATCGATATAGTCATTACATATGGATTGGCCCTTTACGAATATCTCATAATTAGAGTCGGGTCATAAGTCTGTTATACCCTTCTAATTATTTTATACCTTAAGTACCATTGATTCACTAATGAACAATTTATTCATAACTATTATGAATATAAATCTTTCTATTCACAATAGAAAGACTTGAGCGCTCTAATCTTTCAAGTACTGAATCGATCCTTAAAAAAGATATTTTTCTACTTCTTGTAAGAATGAGTGAACTTTATGTCTATGTAAAACGTTCCTAGTAACACACCAAACCATGTCACCAAAGTACGTAGTTATTGGTTGGGACTACTTCACCAACCTTACCTTAGTAAATCAAAGGACATAGCCTGCCATGCAGGAGTTCGAAGTACACTCAAGATTAAGATCAATCCATATATGACCTTATAGTAGATAAAATGAATTTCTATGTTTAACGGATATCATAAGATATTCATTTCTATATAGGTCCAGTCCTTTATGATCACATCATATAAGGTGCCTCAATTCTCATCTCACCAAATGAACGATCCCGGATCAACATCGTTATACAAGTATAGAATGAACCGCAGCTATAGATAAACCACAAATAAAGTACCCACTTTGCTTATTCTTAATACATTGTTTTAAATTACAAAATTATTTCTTAAATCCTCTTCTGTATGACACTCATACACTAAGTTATGAATACACATGACTAATCAAGGATAAACAAGAAAATTTACAATATGCGATTTAAATCAGATAATTTTGATAAATGAATAATGTATATTTTATTTCAATGAAAAATTATGTTTACAATACATGAAGTTCTAGGGCATATATCCCAAAAATCTCCCACTTGTACTAGAGCAAATGAGACATGTCATGTAATCCTAAACCCTTTAGGTGACCTTCAAAAACTTTAGCCGATAAGGTCTTTGTAAATGGATCAGCCAGGTTCTCTGCGATGCTATCTGCGTGATAAAAACACTCTCTATTTGCACTATCTCCCTAATGAGATGATATTTTCTCTCTATATGCTTTCCCCTTTTGTGGTTTATTGGTTCCTTGGAATTTGCTAATGCACCAACATTATCACAATAAAGTGTGAGTGATTTATCCATATCTGGAACAACTTCCATATCTCCCAAGAACTTCTGAATTCAGTCTGCTTCATTAGCTGCTTCGCAAGGTGCTACATATTCAGCCTCCATGGTGGAGTCGGCAATACAAGATTTCTTTATACTCTGCCATACTATAGCCCCACCACCTAGGGTGAACACTGATCCAGATGTTGATTTCCTAGAATCAATATTCGTGTGAAAATCATAGTTAGTATATCTCTTGATGATCATATCATCACGAGAATATACAAGCATATAATTTATCATTCTCTTAATATACTTGAGAAGATGTTTCACAGCCACCCAATGATCCAATCCTAGGATGGATTGAAATCTACTGACTACTCCCACTGTAAAGCAGATGTCGATCTCATGCATAAAATAGCATACATAAGACTACCAACCACTGATACATATTAGATATATTTCATTTTCTCAACTGCTTGAGGTGTCTTAGGAGTTTGTTCCTTAGACAAATGAATTCCATATCTGAAAGGCAAATTACCTTTCATGGAATTCTGCATCCCAAATCGCATAAGGATCTTGTCAATATAAGATGTCTGAGACATTGCTAACAGTCGTCTCTTGCGATCCCGAATAATCTGGATCATAAGTACATAACTGGCCTCTCCCAAATATTTCATTTGGAATTGATTAGCTTGTCAGATTTTCGTGTCTGATAATATCTTTACAACATACCCAATGAGTAAAATATCATCGCCGTACAAAATGAGAAAAATCATCTTACCATCAATTATGTGTTTGTAAACACAAGGCTTATCGACGTTTTTCTCAAAATTATAATACTTGATCATAATATCAAATCTTATGATCCAAGATCAAGATGCTTGCTTAAGTCAATAAATGGACCTTTGCAGCTTGCAAACGTTTTTGCTCTTGACCTTGGGCTATGAACACCTCTAGTTGTACCATATAGATACTCTCATCAAGATTATCATTCAAGAATGCAGTATTGACATCCATTTTCCAAATCTCATATTCATAATATGCAGCAATGGATAGAAGAATACAAATGGATTTTAACATGACTACTGGCGAGAAAGTCTCTTCATAGTCGACTCCCTCTTTTTGGGTGTAACCCTTGGCCACTAGCCTTGCTTTCAAGGTCTGTACCTTCCCATATACTCCTCTTTTTATCTTATAGATCCACGTGAAACCTATGAGTTTTACTCCATTAGGTTGATCTACAAGTTCCCAAACTGAGTTAGAGTACAAAAACTCCATCTCGAGGTTCATGTCTTTAAGCCATTCCTTTTTATCGGTATCATCAATTTCATTATGATAGGTCAATGGATCATCTGTACCATCACTGGATGCAACAACTTGTGCCTCTCTATCTCCTAGATAGCGATCAGGTTGTCGCACAACCCTCCCACTATGTCTAGGTGGTAGATCATTCTAACAGACTTGCATATGACGCTCAGATGTGTACGGTGTTACGTTTCTGTCAACAGTTGACGATGGTGTGTTGGTCGAACCAGTAAGTAACTCCTCAAGTAACACTTTACTTTAAGATTTGAGCTCTTTCATATAGTCATCCTCAAGAAATATAGCATTTTCGAAATAAATACTTTGTTATATAAAAGAACCCAACCCTAGTTTCCTTAGGATAGCCAAAAAATCGGCACACCAGTGAACATGGCTCCAGCTTTGTAGTATTGTTCTTCAGCATATTTGTTGGACACCTCCATATGCGAAAATGTCACAAACTAGCTTTACGATCATTCCATAACAATAATGGAGTCTTAGGAACAGACTTAGATGGAACTAAATTTAGGATATACATTGTTGTTTACAATGCATACCCCTAGAATGAACTAGGTAGTGTATTGTAACTAAACATTGATCTCATCATATCTAGTAGGGTCTGATTTCTCATTTCTGCAATACCATTTTATTGTGGTGTTCCAGGTTCTGTGAGCTGGGATACCATTTTTTGCTCAACTAAGAATTCCTCGAAATCTCTATCAAGGTATTCTCCTTCATGATTCGTTCGTAGAATTTTGATGGTTTTACCTAATTGGTTCTCAACCTCAGCATGATATTCTTTGAACTTTTCAAAAGTATTTGACTTGTGCTGCATTAGGTAAACATACTCATATCTAGAATAATCATCAATAAAAGTGATGAATTATTCATAACCACCTCAGGCTTTTACATTCATCGATCCGCAAACGTCTGAATGTATTAGCTCAAAATGTTGATTGGCACTTATACCTTTTCCAATAAAAGGTCTCTTGGTCATTTTGACTTCTAGACATGATTCGCAGACAAGTAAAGTTCCAAGTTTTAACTGGTTTAAAACTCTGTTCTTTATCAATCTATCTATCTGGTTAAGGTTAATATGTTCAAGTCTAAGATGCCATAGATATGTGTCATCGTGAGAAATCTTTTACCGTTTTATTTTAGATTTTTTAACCTTAAACATTTCAGTATTGAGCAGTGAATTTTGTTTTAACGGCTTTAACACATATGAATTCTTGTGCATCTTATTAATCCATTTCTACTAATAATAACCAATTTTTTATCAAAAGAAACAGAAACACCATTTTCCATCAGTTTAGATACATAAATCAAATTCATGTAAAAATCAAAAATAAAAAACACATTATTTAAATATAAATAAAAATTATTTAAGTTAAAAGTTGAAACTCTCATTGCTCTAGCTGAAACAGCATCCTTTGTCCCGACTGTCATGGTATAGTCACCTTCAGCAAGGTCCTTCCATGATTCAAGAAGCTGTAAAGAAGAAAAAACATAGTTAGTGGCTCCAGAATCAATAATCCATGCGGATTTATCATTCTCCATCAATATAGATTCGATTACAAGTAAATCGTATTTACCACTATTCTTTTTCTCTTATAGGTCAACAAGGTATTTTAGGATAGTTCATCTTCCATTGCCGATCCTTTTTGCAATGGAAACATTTTCCTTGGGGCTTGGAACCTTTAAAACCTTTCTTATTCTTCTTTTTTCATAGACTTTGCCTTTGCCCTCCCTGTGGCTTTCTTCTTATTTTTTGCAGATCTAGAAGATTCGGCAACATTTGCCTCTACACTGGGTTTACGAGGTTTCGACATGGACTCATAACTGGTGAGTGCATTTAGCAGTTGGGTGAAAGTAAAAGACAACTTTTTCATTGAATAGTTGCTTTTAAAATATAGGAAACTCTTCGGAAGCGTTTCCATTATCATAGTCACCTGGCTTTGCTCATTAATACGAGCACCATGGGTTTCAGCTGTATTGATATAAGACATTATCCTTAAGACATACTCTCAGACATATGTTCCTTCATTCATCCTAACGGTTAACAATGAGACGATAGCCTCATGTTGTTGCCACTCTGAAGGCTTCCCAAACATGTCTTGTAATGAATGTATTACTAAAGATGCTTTAGCCATAGGCTCATGCTTTGTAGCTAGAACCCCAGACATCTCGGCTATCAAATAGCAGCGGCCTTTCTCATCGGCCATAACCCAATTATTATAGGCATTGCGTATAATTTTTCCAGCATTCGGGGCTGGCTCAGGAGGATATTCCTCTATCAGGATAAATTTAAGGTCTTCACGGACCAATACAACATTCATGTCATTTTTTCATTTTATATAATTTTCCCCGGTTAATTTGTCTTGTGAGAGAATTGCGATTATTGGAGATACCATGGCTAAAATAAATAAACAAACATGAATAAGTGCCGCCATAGGGTAGGTCAAGTATTTGCATGATAGATTGAGACAATCTCAATTGATTAATATATCTGGAAATAATTCTTATTCATATATTAATCAACTACCATTTTATTCGATCAACGACTATTGATTAACCTTAAAATCATTCCTTTGTGAGTGTAATCCGTTCTTTCGAAATCGTTGGACTTAATTAGTGAAGTGTTACCATATGGTAGGTCAAATCACCAAATACATCTAAAGTTCATATCCACTTGGAATCCAAAACTGATATTGACCCAAAACGGTCACCATTCGTAGGGGGACGAAAATAAAGCCGGCTCGAGGTGTCTTTTGAATCTCACGTTTTCGGAAAACAATGGAGATCATGGATATATTGTGGTATATCCCTCTCACACTCACTATTTTAGAGTTTAAGGTTTCTATTACATTAATATCTAATTTATTTAGATTATGCACGGTTAAAACATAACCTAATTAATACTGGTGGATTATTAGTGATCTAACTAATTTTAACTTTTAAAATTATATTCACTAATTCTGATTAGTCTCAACTAACCTTTTACTTAATTAAACTAATTCAATCAAATTGGGTGGGTGATCTAATTTATTTTAACACTTACAATAATAGTTCACTAATAGGTTTTAAAATTTAGAATTCAACGATTGGAACAATATTAATTAAACAATTTAATTGATCAAAGCACGTTATAAATTCGAATGGTACATGGAATTGTATCCCGAGTTCAGACCACATTACCGTCAATTCGAAATCGGCTATGGAATTTACTTCCGGGTTTCCATCCGATTTACTAAGGAAAATATAATGCACTCATAAGGTCTATAAGTATTAAACATTGAATTCCCAAGTTTTAAACCATTAAACCAATTAATCTTATTAATTATTTTTCATTCATCTCATATTCCAATTTAACTATTAAATTACATAAAATCACATTTTATGACTTAGAATATCATGCATCTAAAACAAACGGGAGAATTTATCCTGGATACAGAAGAATTACTGAAACTGTGCGAAATCCTTATAGTGGTTTATGTACAAAGATCCAGCAAGCCCTTATAGGTTGTATCCGAAGACATGGAAAGGTTTTCATGTTCCGAAGGAACACTTTCCATTTTTTGCCATACGAAAATACAAGAGTAGAAACCCTAGGCTATATGATATATTATTAAACTATTTAAAAAACAATCACATACCCAGGCTGGGCGTCACAACTCCTTAAAGGGCGCGCGACCCTCTGAAAAGAAAATCCAAGGCAGAATGTTAAATCTAATTGGCAACATGACTCATCCACTTAGTGTCGCGACGCTGAAATATCAGGTGTGTGTGTTACGACGAAACTTGCTTTGCATCGTGACGTGATGCGATGTTATTTCCAGGCAGTAGCTGAAATCATTTGGAAGTCGCGACTCGGGCTGGTGTGCGTCGAGACGCTGCCTGCTTTCCAAGTTTGGAATAAAAAACATGCACATCAAAAACTACGTTAATCGGGCTCTTATTTTTCTATACTAATCTAATTAGTACAAATAATAATCCAAGGCATCCATTGGTCATTAAATCTTTTTCCATGAGATAATGCTGAGTTCCTTACGGAATCGGCTTGTGATAACTCCTTCATGTTGGATAATATGACCCATAGCGTCACTATTTGTACAGATCATGGTGTTGTTGTACAAATTAACTATGTGACAAGGAAATTGCACTCTCATCGTTTGTGATTAGATCACCAAAGATATATAAATGAAGAGAGGTCCATATGATTAGTTCCTGGATTGACAATGATATGAGACAGTATCAGTCCACGAAGGGTTAATCATTAAATATCCCTAGCCGAAGTATTATCGAGACAGGACATCGATAATGCGGAATAGGCTAGTATTGCACTTGTGCGCGTTGTGAGGGCACAACGGCATAGTTCTCATATATAAGTATCGGATACTTATGCAAGTGCGATAGGAGGTCCTTGTTTCACCGATGGTACGGGAAACAGCTTCGCTCTGGATAGACCCCTCGGAATCCCATTGGTATTATGACTATGTGTCTATGGGAGGCCGAAATCAAGGTAGCTGTGTATAGTCTTAACCTGAGACTTACATCGCTATACTTACGATAATCGATAGACTTTGGTCTTGGTGGTACAGGGCTTTAACCGGTTCTGCGTACACCACTTCTGGGTTATCAGAGAGTCGTAGTGTATTGGGTGTGATGTCAAGACGGAAATATCACTTCAGTCATAGTGGAGATGATGTCACGCAGGATACGGTACTAGTGCTCTTGAGTGTGCGCAACCAATCGGGATATTGTGACCAGGTCATGAATATCCGATTATAGAGACTATGTTACCAGACATCCGACATGTGCTTCGGACGGGGCAAACACTTATCCAGCCCATCCACAGCACCGGGCCGATATACAATAAGTAGCTGACTAGCCGATACTGCCGATATACACAATACTTGTATCTACGCTTGATATAGATCTTAAATATTCTTAAAGAATATGTCCGGAGAATTGGGAAGACTTTGTGCTTTGCTAGAAGCCAACCTTGTCTAGTAAATCGGTAAAACGTAGTACTTGGTACTCACGTGTTCGGATAGTCCGATGATCGATTTGACTGCCAACATATCCGGGGATCTCATGGGTCGCTTCCCAAAGATTCACCGATGACGTATGACTCGCACTTTTATTAATCTGGGATTAATATGATGAGAGAGAAAATTAATCTGGGATTAATTACAGAGATATTTTATCCGGGATAAAATATCAATTTAAAGAGAGAATGATAATTTGGAATTAATCGATTAATTAATATATTTGATATATTAAACGAAATTGGATTTCGACGCGGAATTAAAATTAGATTTTAATTCGGGCGAGCGGATTAATTTAGAATTAATTCGTTAGCGACGTGAATAGAGATTTCGCTAGGCGTAATCATTTAATTACGACGCAAAGGAAAATTCGTTAATTTGGAATTAGCGAACCCGAGCCCGAGATTATTTGCGAGCGCATTCGTATTTCGAATTCGAGTGCGGCACGTCAAATCAAGCGTCAAATCGCTAGTCGCATCAAGCGTCAAATCACTTGTCACTTTGAGTGATGTGACTTGATTAATTGATGTGACTTGAGTGATGTGTGTGGTTGGCAATTAAAGCCAAATGTGTGTGAAATGAATTTCAAATGAAATTCATGTGTATTAGATACACAAATTACACACACAAAACTGAGACACGTTTCCCTCCTCTCTCTCCTCTTCTTCTTCCTCTCATCACTCACGCCATTTCTTTCTGGTTTTTCTGGGTACTGCCGTGAACAAAATGGAGGGAAGCAGTGCGTTTTGTGGCAAAACAAGAGTGCTAGCACACTCCGAGATCAATGCGAAGGTGATAGGGAAGTATACCCATGAGCCGGGAACCAAAATGATGAAGCTTGGAGCTTCATATCTTGAAGATAAGGGGCGCAAATCACTGTTCACAGTAGCCCACTGCAGTGCAGTCCACCAGTGAGCAGATGTCGTTTTTTGTTGCCCAAATCGTCGCTCAACCGCTCGATGTAAGTATTCCGCAACTTCCGCCGTTGTATTCACTTGTGTTTCATGCTTGATTTTTGATCTTGGGACCTATAGAAACTCCAACAATGGCATCAAGAGCTTAGGTTAAAAGCATGAAAAAGTTAGGGCTAAAATTTGGGCAAACTTGATTTTGAGCATGATAAATTAAATTGGATGGATTTGTATGCTTAATTGTGGTTGAATTGAAGATTGATTGGGTCAATTTCAACAAATTGTGATTGGATCATTTTTTCCCCAAATTACTACCTTGGCCGAAAATTGATGATGATTTAATGTCTTGGGATTTTTGATTTTTGACAATTGGATGTGTTGGAAATCATTCGGGAATATGATTTGATGTCGATTGCGGAATCAATTGGATTGAATTCGAATGGACGAAAAATCCCCAAATTGCCAAGTATGTCATAAAGCTTGAAATTGGGTAAAATTGATTTAAGCATGCAATTATGAAATTGGATGATAAAGTATGCTTGAATGTATTTTAATTGATGATTGGTTGGATCAATTTGATTAAATATTGTTTGGAACAAAATTTCCCCAAAATGCTTATGTTTGGCCGAATAGTAACTTAGCCCTAAAGTCTTGGAATTTTGATTTTTAATTCATTGGATGAGTTAGAATCAATTAGGATGTTGATTTAATGTCGATTGTGGGATTAATTGGATTGAAACCAAATCGGATATAAAATCTTCTCCTTGGCCGAGACTTAAGAGCATGTAATGGGTTTGATTTTAATCAAAATGTGTTGGACATATGATGATGATAATGAGCATGATTAATTGTGTGAATTGATGTTTTAGAAATGTTAATTTGGGTGATTAATCATGATATACACTTTAGGTAATTAAATTGCGAAATTGGATTTGTGTAATTTAATCAATGGGCTAATTTTGGAAATTGAGCTTGAATTGTTGTTATTGGGCTTAATGGGCTTTGTTGTACAAAGTTTGTTTTAGGCAAAATTGGTTGGATCCAATTGGGCCCAAAACCGCATCCATAAAGCCCAATGCAACATAATGGACCTTTATGATTTAATTGGGCCTAATGGGCCAAAAATTAAAGGCTTATGGGGTAAATCCCGGATTGGACTTGGTTGCGTGTTTGACCCGAGTTGACCAAAAGACCACGCCTTAAGAAATTATTAAAAGCCCATTAGACTTTAATTAAATTAATATTGGATATTAATCGGGCTTTGAGACCCGTAGCGATTAAATTTGGAATTTAAGTCGAAAAGGTTTTATTATAAAGTGTGTTATTTAATTTGGAATTAAATAGTGAATTAGAATTAAATACAAATTGAATTGGATTTAATTGTGTAGTTTAATTTAATTCGGGAATTCGTACTTTAAGTACTTATTCGCAAAAACGAGTTTGACTCAAACAAAATCAAATCGTTGTTTGAACATTGGATGATCACTAATTATCAAGATTAATTAATTGGATTAGATTGATTGATAACATGCTTGAGTGAATACATGGTTGTGATGCATGAATAATGTATATCGGATGGATATTAGATGGGTGGGGCAATTTTAGAAATTGTTGTAATAAATTCGATTTATTAATTGGACCTGCGTGTCCAGCCTTATCACCTCCTATTCTTTGTATTCTCTTCTCACCTATTCCCCTCAATGTAAATGAGGTTTCTTTAGAAGTGTAGTGTAACAGGTAGAAGAAAATTTTGTGCTAGCGGGAGAGAGAAAGTGAGAGATTTGATCTAGGATCAATGTGTAAAATATCCATCCGCATATCATTATTATTTTATCATATGCGCTTTATTATTTTTAGAATGCATGTTTAAGGGTGTATGATGATGAGACCTTAACAAGATAATAAATTGGTTGCCAATTTGCACAAGAAAAACCCTCATCAAATATCATGCGTTTTTCCTTCCATTGAGTGATTCTCACTCAAGATCCGAGACGGCATTGGTTGTTGGCCAAAGTCAAGCCCTTTGTCTGTCGAAGATGGTGTTGAATCACGAGGCTTTGTTCATATTGGTGTCTTGTCCAAGTTGTGGTTTGTTGGCCAAAGTCAAGACCACTTCTTGTCCAACGACATTGATTACGAAGCTTCCATGGTCAATGGGTCCACGCTTGACTGGGATCACTAGGTTTGTTGTGCCAAAGCCAAGGCCTAGTTGATTCAGAGGAAATAAGTTAGGGTATATATTGGATATATAGGCATATATATGATATATGTTTAGGACTTGGATGTCCACCTACTGGATCTAGGAATTGGATTGGATCCAATTGATCTTAGAGATCTACCTAGTTAATTATCATACAATTTGTTGGCCAAAGTCAAGATTGTGTGATATTTAACGGGATCCTAGCCCACTAGGAAACACGGTTTCCCGAGTACTCGACAGAGGGTTAGAGGCTCGACGAAAAATAGTGGGAGGCAAGAATTGAATTTGCAATATTCGTTCAATTACTCGCCATACGCGCTCATTCAAATTATTTCGTCTTAATATTAAATGTTAGTTGGACTAATA
Organism: Zanthoxylum bungeanum; assembly: GCA_019454045.1. Taxonomy (NCBI): domain Eukaryota; kingdom Viridiplantae; phylum Streptophyta; class Magnoliopsida; order Sapindales; family Rutaceae; genus Zanthoxylum; species Zanthoxylum bungeanum. The sequence goes on from SKCR01046824.1 coordinate 20,988, forward strand.
TTTAAATTGTTGTTTTAATAAACAGTTGGACTGTATTATACTTGATTATATATAATTGGATTATATTAATCAATATATTTGAATTAATTAATTTCAGTTTACAGTTGATTTATAATTGGATTATAGTAATCAATGTAATTGAGGTTAATTATTTGGATTATATTTGATTATATAGTTGGACTATATAATCATTATAATATATATAGTACCACTAATCGTTGATTAAATAGTTGGACTATTGTAATCAAGATAAATTGAAAAGTTGGATATTTAAAATATAATCTGGGATTAAAATATTTTAAATGATTTAATTTTCAAATTGGGAATAAATAATAGGTTACATTATTTGATAAAATAACTTATTATACCTTACGCCCAAAATTAAGCAAAATAAGTAGAGCATAAAATCTTTGGAAGATTTATGTGATGACTGACTTTAATGCTTAATTTAATATACTTTCATAAATCTAATTTTAGATTTAAGAAGTATTAAAATTGCAATTTATAATTCTTGGAGAATTAATTGACTATTCTAGAGAAGATAAAGTCAAAGTTTGCAATTGGACATGTAGCACGAGGTGCACATCGTTTCGATATTCTAAAACCCAAGGCTTGGCCTAAGGTTCCTAAATATTGAAAAGGATAATTGACATATACCAAAGTGACTACCATTTGGATATGGCAGACACGAAGGAATTAAAGAAAGGGCAAGGCTCTGACTTTAAAAATGTTTGTCAAAGTTATGTTCACAACTAGTATTGAAATTAGATTTTAAATACTTAGTGTGGTACATAAAATATATGTATTGATGTTCAGAATCTGCTTTGAGCAGGATACTGACTTTAAGCTGAGATTGCTCTGCGAATCGGAAACGGGACGAAAGTCGCTGTTTCGACCGTAGATAACTAAGTTTAGGAACTACCCTTTGGGTGTGTACTTAAATTAGGAATTGTTATAATGTAACTAGTTTGACTAGATACATTATCTCTTTATCAGTGTTTAACCCATGCGGGTGAACCTTTATATTTTAGAACACTAAAATGTTTTATTATATAAGGATGATATGAGATAACACATTAGATGTGAATAACAGAATTTATATTTTGAATATAATTAAAATCTCAAAACATATAAAATGACAAATAAATAGCTCAAATTGATTTGATCAAGTAGAGACTTATTTGTGGCATTGTTGTCTAGGACAGAATTAAACAAGACTCGTATATCCGCACTTTTGAAGAGTGGGTACTAGGACTGATTTGATTATTCAAATAAAGTCTACGAATCTAGTTTGTTGGGTAATGTGCCTAAAACACTATTTACTTGGTAAAGTGTAAATGCCACCGATCTATTAGCCCTAGTTCATAATGAAGCAAGTGGGCCCATGTCTAGCTAGGCTAGATGTGGATATGAATATTTCGTGACCTATACGGATGTGGCATCGCGTAATGGTTGTGTGTTTCTTTGAAGAACACAAATCGGAAACTTTTAGAGTTTCGACACGAAATAGACAAACAGATCGGCTATAGTATTATACCGTCACGGTAAGACCGTAATGGAAAATACTTAAGCAATAAGTTTCTTATATACTTGAAAGAGTATAGTATTCTTTCAAATGAGGACTCCTCCCGGAACACGTCAAAGTGACGGTGTGTCCGAACGGATTAACCGAATCATGTTAGACATGATAAGGCTAATCATGAGTCGCTCTGAGCTACCATTTCCTTCAACGGATAAGTTTTAACAGTGCAATAACTTATTTAGAATAAAGTTCTATTAATAATTTGTTTGACAAATATCATATTAGATATGAACAGGAAAGAAACCGGGTTTCTCATTCCTGACCATTTGGGATGCTAGGCATATGTTTGGATAATACCAAACTAAACCTAAATTGGATAAGTGCCAAATTGGTTATCCTAAAGGAAACCATAAGTATACTTATAAATCTCACATGAGAACAATATGATTGTTGCTCACCATGCGGTTTTCCTAAGAGGAATACCGATATGCAGTGTCAGTGGGAGGATGGTGATACTCGATGAAAATGGAGTAATACTGTTCGAGGCACGAAATCCTTAATGGAACACATATAGTTCATCAATGATGAATTTATACCATTAATCTTCGAATACACAAGAACCGCGTAGATCGGAGAGAGTCAGAAAACAACCTAGGGTATGGGTTTCTGATCTCACCTCATAAAGATGTTAATCTTTTAAGGTATACCAACTGACTACGTATGAAAGTGATACAAGGTATCGACTCCCTATCATGACAAAGTGTCATGACGTTCAAAATGGATTCCATGTATATCAACAAGTTTAGATACTAGTTGATGTACCACAAGGCATTGTGCCTGTTGGTACTGTATAAGTCTTCAAGGAAGACATACATGGATGGCAACGTACCAACGTACAAAGCTGGGCTTGTGATGGAGAGGTAGAGTTATCAACATTGTGTTGATTCCGACGAAACCTTTTACCTGTTGCCATTGTAAATCCATTTGGATAATGCTTGCTAAAGCTGTGTATTTCATTTATGAAATATGACAGCTTAACGGAAAATTGCTTTCCTGAAAAGGAAACCTTTCGGAGGATTCTTACAACATCCTGACGATTTTGTATAACCGACAAACAAGGTTTGCGGGTTATTCGATCCATTTTGGATTGAAGCAAGCATAAGGTTCTTGGAACTGACGTTTTGATGTAATCATAATGGTTTATGATTAATTCAAAACGAAATGATTCTTGTGTATATAAGGAGGTTAGTGGGAGCGCACTGACAGTGAAATTCCCAATAAAGCAATTGGTGAAAGCTTGGCTTTCATAGATATTCTTTCATAGAAATTCTCCGTAGAATTCTTGGGAGTAAAAACCTTTATTCAAGAATAAAGATCTACTGGGCTAGATTTGGATTGTTAACACTCTCTGAGAAATTGTACATTTAATAATGTACGTAACCTAGTGTCTCATACGCTTTGAATATGGAGTCACAATCAGGACAATCCAAGTGATAGTCACTGGATTGAAGTTAAGAACATCTGTTAGTATCTTAGAGAACTAAAGATGTTGTCTTAAATTATGGAGTAGGAGAACTTGAAGTGACTAGGATCACTGCTCCAAGTTTCCAAACGGTAAATACTGCGGTACTATAAAGTTTGAATAACGGGACAGTAAGCTGGAAATATTCTGAGCAAGATAATTGTTGCCGAATAAACAACAAATGCGGATTATTGCTGCAGCTGAGGCAGAAATAGAAGCCATTTGGATCGATAATAAATCTAATTAGATTAGATATAGTTCTGTTAGCGGCTGAGCTAGGCGTCAGCACAGGCTAAAGAATTAATGGTCTCATCGACGATCCAGATATATACTTCGATATTCATCTGATTCGTTCGGATCATACATCATGGCGATGTGATGATCGTGTAAATCGCGTCAGACGATAATCATGGAAATCCGCTGACGAAATCTTTTCTCAGCAATTTGAGCGAACCGTACATAGTTCGGGTGTTAGACACTCGAGTGACTGGCTATGTGCCAAGTGGGAGATTGTTGGATAATATGACCCATAGCGTCACTATTTGTACAGATATGTGTGTTGTACAAATTAACTATGTGACAAGGAAATTGCACTCTCATCATTTGTGATTAGATCACCAAAGATATATAAATGAAGAGAGGTCCATATGATTAGTTCCTGGATTGAGAATGATATGAGACAGTATCAGTCACGAAGGTTAATCATTAAATATCCCTAGCCGGAGTATTATCGAGACAGGACATCGATAATGCGGAATAGGCTAGTATTGCACTTGTGCGCGTTGTGAGGGCACAACGGCATAGTTCTCATATATATAAGTATCGGATACTTATGCAAGTGCGATAGGAGGTCGTGTTTCACCGATGGTACGGGAAACAGCTTCGCTCTGGATAGACCCCTCGGAATCCCATTGGTATTATGACTATGTGTCTATGGGAGGCCGAAATCAAGGTAGGGTGTATAGTCTTAACCTGAGACTTACATCGCTAATACTTACGATAATCGATAGACTTTGGTCTTGGTGGTACAGGGCTTTAACCGGTTCTGCGTACACCACTTCTGGGTTTATCAGAGAGTCGTAGTGTATTAGGTGTGATGTCAAGACGGAAGTATCACTTCAGTCATAGTGGAGATGATGTCACGCACGATACGGTACTAGTGCTCTGAGTGTTGCGCAACCAATCGGGATATTTTGACCAGGTCATGAATATCCGATATAGAGACTATGTTACCAGACATCCGACATGTGCTTCGGACGGGTAGACACTTATCCAGCCCCAGCCCTAGCACGTGACTATCCGATACTGGGCCGATATACACAATACTTGGTATACTACGCTTGATATAGATCTTAAATATTCTTATAAGAATATGTCCGGAGAATTGGGAAGACTTGGTGCTTTGCTAGAAGCCAACCTTGTCTAGTAAATCGGTAAAACGTAGTACTTGGTACTCACGTGTTCGGATAGTCCGATGATCGATTTGACTGCCAACATATCCGGGGATCTCATGGGTCGCTTCCCAAAGATTCACCGATGACGTATGACTCGCACTTTTATTAATCTGGGATTAATATGATGAGAGAGAAAATTAATCTGGGATTAATTACAGAGATATTTTATCTGGGATAAAATATCAATTTAAAGAGAGAGAATGATTAATTTGGAATTAATCGATTAATTAATATATTTGATATATTAAACGAAATTGGATTTCGACGCGGAATTAAAATTAGATTTTAATTCGGGCGAGCGGATTAATTTAGAATTAATTCGTTAGCGACGTGAATAGTGATTTCGCTAGGCGTAATCATTTAATTACGACGCAAAGGAAAATTCGTTAATTTGGAATTAGCGAACCCGAGCCCGAGATTATTTGCGAGCGCATTCGTATTTCGAATTCGAGTGCGGCACGTCAAATCAAGCGTCAAATCGCTAGTCGCATCAAGCGTCAAATCACTTGTCACTTTGAGTGATGTGACTTGATTATTGATGTGACTTGAGTGATGTGATGAGTGATGTGTGTGGTTGGAATTAAAGCCAAATGTGTGTGAAATGAATTTCAAATGAAATTCATGTGTATTAGAAACAAATTACACACACAAACCGTGAGACACTTTCCCCTCCTCTCTCTCCTCTTCTTCTTCCTCTCATCACTCACGCCATTTCTGTTCTGGTTTTTCTGGGTACTGCCGTGAACAAAATGGAGGGAAGCAGTGCGTTTTGTGGCAAAACAAGAGTGCTAGCACACTCCGAGATCAATGCGAAGGTGATAGGGAAGTATACCCATGAGCCGGGAACCAAAATGATGAAGCTTGGAGCTTCATATCTTGAAGATAAGGGGCGCAAATCACTGTTCACAGTAGCCCACTGCAGTGCAGTCCACCAGTGAGCAGATTTCGTTTTTTGTTGCCCAAATCGTCGCTCAACCGCTCGATGTAAGTATTCCGCAACTTCCGTCGTTGTATTCACTTGTGTTTCATGCTTGAGTTTTGATCTTGGGACCTATAGAAACTCCAACACTTCATTGCATCGGTTCGAACAAGTTACAAATAGTGTTACACTTGAACTTATTACAAAGGAAATGAACTTACAACACTTGAAAGAATATGTCCTTATGGCCTTACATTCCCAATACTAAAAAATAAGAGTAAAAAAAAATAACGATCAATGTAATACATTCATCACATGAATCAAAAACATTCATCTCATGAATCTAAAATTATCCTTATTCATCACAACATGCATACTAATAATTTATATCTCATATAAATCATTAAACTGAAACTTTATAAAGAGAAGGGTTAAGAACACTTTTCAACCTTAGTTGTTGATGCCAATTGTAGGAAAAACCTTTGATTATGCGCAGTGGAAATGCTTTAGGTACCGAGATCGACCTTGAAAACTTTCTTGCATTCTCACTTTGTTGAAAACGAATTCCACCAACTCTTGGTGATTGGGTTTTTTCTTTGTTATGAATAAGTTTTTTTGAGATCCAATGCTAGGATCAACCATCAGATCTTCCGAACTATGTCTCGAAACCAATAAACTGAAGTGTAGGTTCACTCACAAAATGTAATGTATTTTGCCACAAAATGTTTTGGCTTTTAGAAAGAGTGAATGAAGAAGATGAAGATCTAATTCACTCTTTTGCCTCTATTCGGAACACTTGAGAAAATATTCTTTTCTCTCAACTCCTGAGAAAGTTTTCAAGATTTCCCTTTTTATCTAACTCTCTCACAAATCTTGTGTAAATGTTAGATCACCCTTACTCAACCCTTGAGTGGAAATGGTAGAGATTATATTCCATTCCAAGCCAAAAAAACCTTATCACTAATCCATATATGCCATTCTATTGTAATGGCAAACAAAATTAAGTGAAATGCCAAGCAAAGACATGTGAAGTAGACGAAGGTTAGGTAATTAGGTCATACCTAATTATACACAAAATATTGGAGAGTATGTCAAGCCATATTGACTTGTCTCCAAGATAATGCATATACCATTATCTTTATAATGATATAATTATCATAATTATGATGTAATAATTATCTCATAATTATTACTTGATTATCTCATAATCTAGCATTATCAAAATGATGTCATAATTATTTTATAATTATAATTTGATTATCTCATAATCAAATAATTCAAGTGTAACATCCCCTTTCAGGAGATGTTATCGACAGTGAATAGGCCACCATATGCCCCTGAGCTTCTGACTTTCTAATCATGATCAACACTGCTAATCTCATGTCAAATATAAACTCATACATGAGACCGTTGCCCATTTCAATAACACTAAATAAATACAACTCAATACTCTTAATTGTATACTTAATAATACTTCTATGTACAACTCTGTTCATAGACACCTTGACTTATAACACACATAATCAAAATTATACAAGTAACTGATACATGACTTTACAAGACTCTGACTGAAATCTATCTCTGACTTGAAATAGTGGAAAAAATACCCTAGTGACTGCAATCAATATCCATCCTCTCGAGCTTGTCCTCCGGGTACACTTGCAAAATAGAGAAACTGGGAGTATGGGGAGGGTGAGATCGTTTGAATGACATAGTGATTGGACAGCTGAAAACGGAAATTGAAATACTTTATGAAATATTCATTTTTCTAAAAACGAAATCATCTAAAGAAAACAGATCTTTTCTGAAACCTCTTTTGTATCTGAAAACAAAACTCTTTCTTTTAGACTTTTCTTAAAACTCTTTTATGTCTGAAAACTCTGAACTTTTTTGGAAAACTGAGTTCTTTTTAAAGCATTTTCATAAAACAGTTTCTCCGGAAAACTTTTTCATAAAACTATCATTTTTGAAACCATTTCTCTGAAAATCTGTCTTTGAAAATCTTTTTCTGAAAATCTGTTTCTGAAAATCTGCTAAAAACCTGACGCATGTGGGCATTACGTATCGCCGCCCCCCCCATACACCTAATCCAGAGGTCTTGGGACGTTACGTATTTTCGTCCTCCAAGCCACTGAACTAGAGCAAAATGTGTGGATCAATGCTATCATCTCGACTCCGAACCTATGGTATATGGGCGTTACGTATCATCTTCCCTCTAGTCCTGAAATCTAGGATCTAGGGGTGTTACGTATCGCCATCCCCTAGTCCTACTCTACATGTGCACATGTTCTGAATCCGTCAATTCCAGTAATCGCCAATTCCAATATCTGTACCAAGTTACAAATAAGGTAGGTTTTCCCCCATGCCTAAAAAAACTATAAAATCATGCTTTTAAAAATCATCACTTTCTAAAACATTTCTCAAAAGATTCTTATTTATAAAACAACTGGAAATAAACTTGGCTATTGTGCTGAAAAGTAAGTCTTAAATCAAAATAAGTAAGTAGAAATAAATTTTAGAAAATGGTCCACTCACTGATTTGGAATATGGCTGGCATTACTTTGTTTCGCCGAAGGAAGTTGTTGTTCCTGCAATGATTTGACCAAGAAAAGCTTGAGAATTCTTCACCATTCCTTCAATATATACATGAGAGTGGAGAAAATTTTGGAGAGCTTCCTAGAACCAAGATCACATATTTGGCTCTTGAGAGAGATGAGTAAATAATGTCTTATTTATAGGTAAGAAGGTGATTTTTTTAATGATTAATTTGAAAAAAAAAATAAGAAGTTTTGAGAAATCTCTAGATTAGTCCTCGGGTACTATTCATCTAAATTTTTGAGCTGCCTTTTTGACCTTGCTCGGTTCTGAATTTAAGAAATTGTTCAATATGGAAATTATAGATCTCGGTCTTAGCTTTCCGACGATATTAAACTCATAAAAGCGAAGATCGTATGAAAACATTATGGCCTAAATACTAAGGGCTATTCGGAGTGGTACAGAAAATAATTTTCATATCGGATCTGTAAAGAATTCATCTAATGTTCAAAACTAAATCACGAGTACATATGTGCTCGAGCATGATTTATATCATGTATTATACCAGTTGTAACATAGTAGTCATCGATATTATTAGGGTGTTACATTTTCTCCCCCTTAAATAGGATTAGTCCTCGAATCCTCTTTAGGATTGGAATTCTAGAATTTGTCTAGGCATGGAGTTCCTTGACACTGAATATCCTATCATAAGTCACAGGATCCACACGTTAATCTCTAAGCCACTATTTTCAATAGACTGTATCCTCATGGTAAATCCTGGTTCATCAATTATCTAACACTATTTCTCGATGATATTTAATACTTAATAACTACGATCTTTGCCAAGCTGATCGTTTACCATTTGGCTAGCAAACATGCATATTCTTTTTTCTTACCTTAACATTTGCTTTACGTATAACACATCTTACCATGCTTGCATATATAGCACCAAAGTCTATGAGGTTTAGCGAATAATCCATTGAATTTTGACTGAGAGTAATTCCTCATTTTCATTCTATGAAACTTCTGCTAAGTACTATTCACTAGCGTCAGGCTACAACTATTGATTTATACCAAAGAAACCTCATTTCTAGATCTCTAGTTATGCTCAATATTCCTTGTCTATATTAAAAATGATCGTACTTATACCTCCTTAGCTTAGCATGCTCGATCAAATCTTAGCATTCATTTTCATAGCTTTATCTATTTAACCCCCATCTTGTCATCGCTAAAGTCCAACTGCTTATCATCTCCATCCTTCAAATTCCCTTATCCCTAACTATTTGTGGGGCTTACGAGTTCATAGCTCTTAGTCAATTTCTTCATGTGCTTCTAGTTTACTACATTTGTTTACCGATGCCTCTTATATTCAGCAACGCTGGTGATTCAATTCTGGTTAATTGTTCGTACTTTTTCCGTATCTTAGATCTATTGCTATCATAAATCTGGTCAATTATCTTCTATACTGACTTGTTTTTCTTTCCTAGTTACACTCTAGGATATTCCATTTTCCGTTATTCTCATGGTCTTATTTGGTCAGGTGTTTCCCTAGTCTCGACAATATCAGTGTACTTAGTTTCTTTGGCCCTCTTTATATTATTACTTAATTAGTATATCTCAAGTCATTTTAAGCATTATTTCTAACTGTGCGCTGTGTACGGGCTTTACTTGTTATCTGTCTTCCAATCTAAGACTTATTTCTTATACTAGCACCTAAAGGTTCACTGTTATGCTTTCCATAATATATATTCTATTGATACTTTTCTTCTTCAATTTCTAATAATAGAATTACATTTTTATTCCAATACTGAGAAACCTTGTTGTTATGCACTTCTGTTATTGTTTATCTAGTATTATTTCCTATTGTCGTCTTACTTTGAGAGTTTCACCTCCAAATATTTTTCTTAAAGTGCCTTTCGTCTTGTTTTCTACTTTAATCTATACCTGAAACTTCAGTGATATATGTCTCTGTCTTCTCCTCTGAGGGGTATTCTCTTTCAAAGATTCTTTTCCATACTTCATAGGATACTTTAGTATACCCCAAATTTACTTGTTTAAGGGAACATCATCAGGACGATCATCGAGGTCCATCTTTACTGATGTTGTCTAAGGAGGGTTGGGAGGGTGGGAGTTGTTAATGAAGTCCTTTTCCGATTGTGATGGTCTCCCCAGCTATGCTTACTGCAGGTGAACATGCTACTCATTTATAATCTTAGGATTCCCTTATTCGCCTATCTGATATTGGGCTCCCATAGTAAGGTATTATGGCTAGGAACTATTTAAATTACCTCCTTCAAATTTACTCCCGATTTTTTCCGACTATTGGTCATACTATCATTTACTGAAAATCTCTTTAAGGGTTATGCTCTCTCAAAATTCTACATACCCTCTTGTCATTCTTCCTTTCGAACTCTGCTCTATTTCTTAGATTTCCTTCCTATCTCAGTTTTTTGAACCTCTTATGTCATTACTTCCCTAGAAGCTCTACATCACCTTTGACAGGTTAGGGTACCACTACTAATACTTTGGTTTGGGTGCTACTCTCTTATTAAATTTTCCCTCTCTAGTATAGTGGGAAGCTCTGTATAAATCGTATACCTTACTTCTGAGGGTCGTTATATTAATTGCTTACTATCGTTCCTTACTCCTTTGAGTTTTTACCTTCTTGAAGGCTTTTTGTTCTACGTTAAGATAGGTTATCCCTTCTAGATATTCAAATTTCTCTATCTCATAAAGAATATTACTATTTTAACATTATTATCCATATTTTCTTAAATTTCTTGATTCGACTATCTTGTCGTCTCATGATTTGTCTATCATGTCTGATGTTCTCCGTCACTAGTTTCAATCCTTACTAGACTCTAAACCTAGAGGTGAATAAATGCATCCCGTAGAGGTCCGATACTGCACATTATTGTTAATTATCTAAGCTTAATGATGGTCTGGTTAGGTGTCTATATACATACTAGAATCGGGGCTACTAAAGAGAAATTTTGTTGGGATTTGCATCAGTTTCTCCATGTCTTAAGGTTCCACAACTTTTATCACCTATTCTGAGGTCTTCATTTTCGTTTATGTCTTCAAGTTATGATATATATGTTACTATATGTGATAAACTTCCTTGTTACTCATGTTTTCCTCTATATTATTTCCATATCCTATTTCTTGGTTCTAGGTCGTGCTGTCGAGGCTAGCGATGGTTCATTCTTATGAGCTACTTCCCAAATCTCTACCCTCTATTCTTGCTATAGGCTACAATTATGTTGTTTAATCTTACTTGTTTTTGCTAGTCCTCTTGTTAACTCTTAGGTACTTTCAATCTCATGGATTTGTCCTTTTAAGCTCACATGGATTTCTACTGACATTGATATGGTCTATGGGTTCTTATTGATACTGTAAATTCGTAATCTTGGTTTGTGTCGGGTTCTTTCTTTTCTAGTTTTATAAGCCTCCTTGGTCCATTTCTGGGTGAACCTTCTCTTCGTGTTTGCTACCTCTGTCTCAAAATTTATCACTATGGGCACTACGTTTGCTTACAATTATCTCTATCTATATTAGTAAGGGTTGGAACAAGCATCTTATGTCTCGACGGATAAAGATGTCCTTATTTTGGTACTTTGTGTCTTGGTAGAGTCTATACTCATGTAAGATAGGTATGAGATAGAACCCGTCAGGACAGTTTCCTTAACTGGTGTTTCTGAAAAGTTATAATCAAAGTAGATTATGGCTTATCTATATCAGATTTCTTAGCTAAGGCAACTAATTCACTTTCCTGACGCTATCAACTTTATTTCTTACGAGTCTGGATTCGGGTGTCTAGAATCCCTACATTGTTTGTGGCACCTTATCGGGAACTTCCATGACTTATTCTGATTTCTTACTTCTTTTGCCTTTATGGCTATTCTTCATTATTCAGGAAACTTGCTATCTATACGAGATACCCAAAGGCTATTGGATCTACATGGAAAATTTTCTTAAGAGGAAAGGAATCTTATTTGGAGGGAAAGATCCTTACTGAGGTCTACTCAATATTTTACTCTTGCTCGGGCTTGATATATTCCTTTTTACTACTATAAGTTCTGGCACTTTCTTATGTATCTGATTCTGTACCTATATCTCTTATCGCCTCTGGTTGCTTAAGCATCTATACAACATGCCTTTCTTTTCTTATAATTTTATTTTCCTCTTTTACTCCTCTGGGTGGATATTCTTAGAACTTTACTATCTATTCTCATAGCTTGCCTTGAACTTATGATAATAAGCTAGGACAACTACAGAAGGATTCTTAACTCGAAAAAAGAGTATGGTTACTTTCATAAGGAAGAATATTTGAATAACTTGGGAATTTCTTACTAACTTGTCTATAGAGCTTGAGGACGTACTCGAGGATTGGATACTGGAGAGGTAGTTCCTTGTATATGAGTACCTCGAGCATACTGCGTATACAAGAGCCCAGCACTCTGCCTATTTTAGTCACTGAATCCCTAGACCATGCTCTGATACCATCTTTGTAACATTCCCCTCTAAGAGATGTTACCAGCAGGGAATAGGTGTAACATCCCTCTCCAAGAGATGCTACCGATAGGGAATATGCCATCATATCCCATTGAGCCTCTGACCATCTAACTATGATCCATTCTGTTAATCTCATTACAAATATAAACTCATGCATAAGGACCATTGCCTAACTCTATAATCATGGAAATGCATCTCAAATACTCATACAATGTACATAATATGACATTACATTACAACTCTGATATTGGAAACACTCAATGACTGATACTATACAATGTATGTCATGCAACTTTTACTTGACACTGACTATGCTGAACTTCTGTACTCAACCTGATGGACTCAACACCCTACTGACTGCTATCAGTATCCATCCACCGAAGCTCGTCGCTCGGATAAACCTGCAAAACATAAAACACTGGGAGTGAGGGGTTAGATCGTTTGAACGACCTAGTGAGTGGACAATTTAAAACAGAACTGTAATGCTTTCTGAAAATCCATGGTTCTAAAGCTGAAATCGTCTTAAGAAAGTTGTCTATTCTAAGATCTCTCTTCTTATCTGAAAACATATATTTTTCTGTAAAAATTTTCTGAAAACTCTGTTCTATCTGTAAAACTCTAATGCTATTTTGTAAAAGTTTATTTTCGTGAAAACACTTTTATAAAATTTATCATTTCTAAAAATCCTATCTCTTGGAAATCAGTTTCTACAAACTCTGTCTCTGAAATATGTGGAGAATTCTGGCGCATGGGGGCACTACGTCTCGCTGTCCCCCTATACGCAAAATTTGGCGCTTGGGGGTGTCCCCCCGTACGCAAATATCTGGTGGTCTTGGGGCGTTATGTCTCATCATCCACCAAGCAATAAATCTGTAGACGGTTGAAAAATTAATTGGATTAATTTTTTCCCCAAATAAATGGCTTGGCCGAATGCTTACTAAACCTTAAAGTCATGGTATTTTTTATTCTTTTGATCATTGGATGAGTTTAAAGATTTGGGATAATGTTGATTTGAGATTCAATCGGATTGAAAATGAAATCGAACAAAAACCCTAGGGAATGCCGTGAGGTATATAGCATGAAATGAAATGATTTTTTGAATCAATTATGTTGGACATGTGTTGATGATGATAAGCATGATTAATGGATTAGATTAGTATTTTGGAAATGTTAATTTAAAATATTAATCATGGCTAAACACTTTGATTTATTAAATTATGAATTTTGGAAAATTGGAATTTAATAAATTGGGCTTGATTTTGAATTGGGCATATAATTGTTGTATTTGGGCCTAATGGGCTTGGTTGGGCCAAATAGGTTTGGGCCAAATGGATTGGATCCAAATTGGGCCTAAACCATTCCATTAAGTTCAAATATAACAAATGGGCTTTAAAAGTTTAATTGGGCCTAATGGGCCGAAATTGGTTTCTTGGCAAATAAGGGTGATTCCTTAATTGGGCTTTGGTATTTGGGTTTGACCCATATTGACCAAAGTCCATGCCTTATGAAATCAATTGAAAGCCCATTGGACTTTAATTAAACAACATTGGATTTTAATTGGGCTTTGTGACCCGTTTAGATTAGATTTGGAATCTAAGTCGTGAAAGCGCATTAAAAAGTGTAGATATTTAATTTCGAATTAAATAAATGAATTAGTATTGAATACGAATTAAATTAGATTTAAAGAGTAGTTCGATATAATTCAAGAATCCGTACTTCGAGTACTTATTCTCAAACGAGTTGGACTCGCGCAAATCAAATCATTGTTTGAACATTGGATGATCACTTAATTCAAATATTAATTAATTGGATTAGATTGATTGAATAAAATGCTATGAATGAATACATGGATGTGTTGAATGAATAATGTATATCGGATGGATATTAGAAGGGAAAGGGCAATTTTGGAAATTGTTGTAAATTTAGAATTAATTAAATTAGACCTGCGTGTCCAGCCTTATCTCTCTTGATTCTTTGTAATTCTCTTCTCACCTAATTCCCCTCAATATTAATGAGGTTTCTTTTATTGTATTATGTAATTGGGTAGAAGTAAGAATAGTGCTAGCCGGGGAGAGGAAATGAAGTGATTCGTTCTAGGAACAATCTGTGAAATATCCATCCGCATATCGTTATTATTTTATTTTCGCGCCTTATTATATTTTTAGAATGCATGATTAAGGGTATATGATGAGACCTTAACAAAGATAATTAATTGGTTGCCAATTATGCGAAAAACCCTCAAACAGTATTAAGCGTTTTCCTTCCATTGTGTGATTCTTACTTAAGATCCAAGATTGGCACTGGTTTGTTGGCGAAAGTCAAGACCTTTGTCCATCGCGGATGTGTTTGAATCATGAAGGCTTTGTTGCATATCGGTGTCTTGTCCAAGTTGTGATTTGTTGGCCAAAGTCAAGATCACTTCCTGTCCATCGACATCGATTATGAAGCTTTCCAAAGTCAATGGGTTCCGCTTAACTGGAATCATTAAGCTTGTTGTGCCAAAGCCAAGGCTTAGTTGATTCAGAGGAAAAAGGTTAGGAAAATATATTGGATATATTGGCATATATATTGTATATATGTTTCGGACTTGGAGGTCCACCTAACAGATCTAGAAATTGGATGAGATCCAATTGATCTTAGAGATCTACCTAGTTAAATATCATACAGCTTGTTGGCCAAAGTCAAGGTTATGTGTTATTTAACGGGATCCTAGCCCACTAGGAAACTAGGTTTCCCGAGTACTCAACAGAGGGTTAGAGGCTCGCCGAAAAATAGTGGGAGGCTAGTATTGAATTTGCATTTTCGTTCAAATACTTAGCTTTACGCGCTTTCAAAATTATTTCATCAATTATTTTATTAGTTGGACTAATATATTATTATTTTTCTTGTAACAGTTAGACTGTACCCATACATCGTTAATCGAATACTTGGACTATTGCGGTTAAGATGATCGGAAAGTTAAGAATTATGGATATTGTCATGGGCGACAACGTCTTTAATGGCACAAACTTTCAGGACTGGGATATGAATCTCATAATTGTTCTAAGATCCGAGAAGTTACTCTACACTATAGAGCGACCTCTTGGGCCTAAGCCCCGACCTGATCAGTTGTTTGAGCTAGAGATTTGGAAGACGCATAGCGATGATAATGCGACCGCTCAATCGGTAATGCTTGCCGCTATGACTCCACAATTCCGTCGTCAAAACAAGGGGTTGGATCCCTATGAGATGATGGCGAAGTTGCACGATTTCCACCGATCTAACCTTAGATCGGAAAGATACGAGTTGCAGAAGAAGCTCTTCCGTGCTCGAATGTCAGAGGGTACGTCTGTTGAGTATCTTGTCTCACAGATGATTGCTGACATTGAGTAGCTCGGACAGATGGGCATAGTCTTTGAGGCTGAGACTTCAGTGGATTTGATCCTACAGTCTCTCCCCGACACTTGGAGTGGGTTCATCATGAACTACAATATGTTGAACCAAGACCAAACTCTTGGAGAGTTGATGTCCACTCTGCGTGAGGCAGAAAAGGAGCTCCTTAAGGGCAAGAAGCGCGAGGCATACTATGCTTCAACATCTGAGACTCCAAGGGCTTGGCCCAAGGCGACTGGAGGTGTTAAGAAGAAGAAGCTTAAGAAGAAGGGCAAGGCCAAATCGTCAAAGGGTTCTGGGAAACCCAAGGACAAATCCCAAGATGTATGCTTGCAGTGCGGGAAGCGGGGTCACTGGAAGCGTGACTGCCGCGAGTACAAGGCACACATGAAGGAAATCAAAGGGGGCAAGGCACCGGCTTCAGGTATGTTTGTTATAGAAATAAACATGTCTACTTCTAGTTTTAAAAATTGGATTTTTGATTCTGGTTGTGGTACTCACATATGTACTGATGTGTAGGATCTACAGATTAGCAGGAGACTGGCCTCAGGATAGATTGACCTCCGCGTTGGAAATTGGACTCGAGTTGTCGTTTTGTCCGTGGGCACTTATGTTTTGGAACTGCCCTCGGGGCATGTACTTGAACTTATAAACTGTTATTTTGTACCTAGTTTAACTAGGAATATTATTGCTTTATCTATGTTAGCCCAATGTGGGTATACTTTTGTATTTAGAAACACTTGGTGTTTTATGTATAAAAATGATATGCAAATTTGCACTGCTGATGCAAATAATGGTCTTTATATTTTGAATATAAATCAATCTCAAACATATAATGTAACAAACAAAAGGCTTAAAGTAAGTAACAAAGATGAAACTTATATGTGGCATTGTCGTCTAGGACACGTAAACAAGACACGTATATCCACACTTTCGAAGAGTGGGTACTTGGACGGATTTGATTCAAATTCATATGACGTCTGTGAATCTGTTTTATTAGGCAAGATGCCTAAATCACCTTTTAGCGATAAAGGTGCACGTGCCACCGAACTGTTAGCCCTTGTTCATAGTGACATTTGTGGGCCCATGTCTAGTCAGGCAAGAGATGGATATGAATACTTCGTAACCTTTACAAATGATGCATCGCGTTTTGGTTATGTGTATCTTATGAGACACAAGTCGGAAACTTTTGAGAAATTCAAAGAGTTTCGACACGAAGTAGAAAAACAGACCAGCAAAAGTATTAAGACATTACGGTCGGACTGTGGTGGCGAATACTTGAGCAATGAGTTTCTTGACTACTTGAAATAATATGGTATTCTTTCACAGTGGACTCCTACCGGAACACCGCAATTAAACGGTTTGTCTGAACGGAGAAACTAAACTTTGTTAGACATGGTGAGGTCTATGATGAGTCGCACAAAGCTACCTATTTCCTTCTGGGGATATACATTGAACAGTGCAATACTTATTTTGAATATGGTTCTGTCAAAGTCTGTTCAACAGACTCCATATGAAATATGGACAGGAAAGAAACCGGGTTTCTCATTCCTGAAGATTTGGGGTTGTTGGGCATACATCAAACGTTTGGAAGGTACCAAACTATAACACAAATCGGATAAATTCCTATTTGTAGGATATCCTAGGGAAACCAAAGGATATTACTTCTATCACCCACAAGAGAACAAAGTATTTGTTGCTCTACATGCAATTTTCCTTGAGAATGAATTCCTAAATGCAGTGATAAGTGGGAGGAAAATAGAACTCGGTAAAAATCGGAGTGATACTGTTCCTGGCACAGAATCCTTAACGGAACATGAACAGTCCATCAAGGATGAGACTATACCACAATCTTCAATTACACAAGGACCGCGTAGGTCGGATACAGAACTGGTACTCTAAATTGGTTGCAACCATCGGGATAATATGACTTGGTCATGATTAATCCAATTAAAGAGACTAGTTGCTTGTAATCCGATATATGCTTCGTACGGGGCAGACATTATTCCAACCCAGGCCTTGCATGTGACATCTGATACTGGATCGCTATACGCAATACTATGTATACTACGCATGATACAGATTATATATTCCATTAAGAATATTTCTGGAGAATTGGGTAGGCACGGTGCTTTGCTAGAAGCCAACCATGTCTCGTAAATCGGTAAAAATATAGCACGAGGTACGTACGTGTTCGGATAGTCCGACGACCAGATTTACTGCCAATATATCCAGGGATCTCTTGGGTCGCTTCCCGAAGATTCACCGATGACGTATGATTCGAACATAATTAATCTTGGATTAATTACGGAGAGATTTTATCTATGATAAAATACTATTTGAAGAGAGAGAACGATTAATTTGGAATTATTCGATATATTAAACGAAATTAGATTTTGACGCGGAATTAAAATTGGATTTTAATTCAGGAAAACGAATTAATTTAGAATTAATTCGTGAGCGGCGTGAATAGTAAATTTTATTTAATTACGTCGCAACGGAAAATTCGTTAATTCGGAATTAACGAAACCGAGCCCGGGATGTGTTTGCGAGGCCACTCCGATTTTGAATCAAGTACGGCCACAAGTCATATCACTCATCACATCGATCGTCACATCACATGTCACTTTAGTGATGGATGTCCATTCACCTTTTTGGTGAGTGACAACTTGTCACTATTCATGATGTTGGTTGTTGAGAGCCTTTAATGCCATTTTGGCTCCAAATTTGAGTTTTGACTTTTTGACAGCCATATACCAAACTTTGGTAACACTTTTGGCATAACTTGTTTTTAGAAAACAAAATAAAAACTCTCTCTCTCCCCCTTTGCTCATTGCCGTGAGCATCCACCAAGAACAAATAAAATTGTTTTCTTTCTACACTTGCTAGCACACATCAAAGGATCATAAAAGGTGATAGGGAAACCAACATTGGAGCTTGGAATCCTTTCAAAAGCTTGGAGCTCATTCATCTTCTACAAAGGATCACCTTGGCCGAATTCAACAAATAGATTTTGGTGTTCATCTTCTTCAAAATCCATTCAATGTAAGTGTGATTTCGCCTCACTTCTTTGAGTATTCATTCTTTTCATTGTTCAAATATGATATTGGGACTATATTAGAAACCAACAATGGTATCTTAGAGCCTAATTTGAGTATGAAAAATATTAGGGTTCTTATGCTAAAATTTGGGTAAAAATGATTTGAGCATGATTTGATAAAATTGATCGATTGAGTATGCTTGAATGATGATAACATAGTGTTATGCATGATCAATTTCATGAAATCATGCTCAAATCATTTTTACCCAAATTTTAGCATAAGAACCCTAATATTTTTCATGCTCAAATTAGGCTATGATACCATTGTTGGTTTCTAATATAGTCCGAATATCATATTTGAACAATGAAAATAATGAATACTCAAAGAAGTGAGGCGGAATCACACTTACATTGAATGGATTTTGAAGAAGATGAACACCAAAATCTCTTTGTTGAATTCGGCCAAGGTGATCCTTTGTAAAAGATGAATGAGCTCCAAGCTTTTGAAAGGATTCCAAGCTCCAAAGTTGGTTTCCCTATCACCTATTATGATCCTTTGATGTGTGCTAGCAAGTGTAGAAAGAAAACAATTTTCTTTGTTCTTGGTGGATGCTCACGGTAATGAGCAAAGGGAGAGAGAGAATGTGTTTTGATTTTGTTTTCTAAAAACAAGTTATGCCAAAAGTGTTACCAAAGTTTGGTATATGGCTTTCAAAAAGTCAAAACTCAAATTTGGAGCCAAAATGGCATTAAAGGCTCTCAACAACCAACATCATGAATAGTGACTAGTTGTCACTCACCAAATAGGTGAATGGACATCCATCACTAAAGTGAAATGTGATGTGACGAGCGATGTGACGAGTGATGTGACTTATGGCCGCACTTGATTCAAAATCGGAGTGGCCTCACAAACATATCCCGGGCTCTGTTTCGTTAATTCCAAATTAACGAATTTTCTGTTGCGACGTAATTAAATAAAATTTACTATTCACGTCACTCACGAATTAATTCTAAATTAATTCGTTTGCCTGAATTAAAATCCAATTTTAATTCCGCGTCAAAATCTAATTTCGTTTAATATATCGAATAATTCCAAATTAATCGTTCTCTCTCTTCAAATAGTATTTTATCCTAGATAAAATCTCTCTGTAATTAATCCAAGATTAATTATGTTCGAATCATACGTCACCGGTGAATCTTCGGGAAGCGACCCAAGAGATCCCTGGATATGTTGGTAGTAAATCCGGTCGTCGGACTATCCGAACACATACGTACCTCGTACTACATTTTTACCGATTTACGAGACATGGTTGGCTTCTAGCAAAGCATCGTGCCTACCCAATTCTCCAGAAATATTCTTAATGGAATATATAATCTGTATCAGGCGTAGTATACGTAGTATTACGTATAGGGATCCAGTATCAGATGTCACATGCAAGGCCTGGGGCTGGAATAGTGTCTGCCCCGTACGAAGCATATATCGGATTACAAACAACTAGTCTCTTTAATCGGATTAATCATGACCAAGTCATATTATCCCGATGGTTGCAACCAATTTAGAGTACCAGTTATGTATCCCTGCGTGATCATCATCTTCATATGACTGAAGTGACACTTCCATCTTGACATCACACCCAATACACTACGATTCTCAATAAACCCAGAAGAGGCGTACATATAACCTGTTAAAGTCCTGGACGACCAAAACCAAAGCGTATTAATTGTCGCAAGTACTAGCGATGCAAGTCTCAGGTTAAGACCAAATACACCTACCCTGATGCGGATTCCCATAGACACATAGTCATACTACCAATGGGATTCTGCCGGGTTTATCCAGATCGAAGCTGTTTCCGTACCATCGGTAAACACAACCTCCTATCACACTTGCATAAGTATCCAATACTTAAATATATGAGAACTATGTCGTTACGCTTCCATAACACGCACAAGTGCAACACTAGTCTATTCCTTATTATCGATGTCCAGTCTCGATAATACTACGACTAGGGATATATAATGATTAAACCTTTATAGATTGATATTGTCTCATATCTTATAATCCAGAACTAATCATAAGGACTTTTATCAATTATATATTCAAGTAATCAAATTACAAAATGATAAAATGCAATTTCATTGCTACATAATTAATTTGTACAAAAACCACAATGTCTTTTACAAATAGTGACGCTATGGGTCATAATTGTCTAACAGGGTGTGCATCTAGGATTTATGGGCATCTGTCATCCCTAGTCCTTAACTACGTGTGCACACGATATATTTATCCGTCAATTCCATATATGTGTCAAGTTACATTTGAGGTGGGTATTTTCCCAATGCCTCCAAAATCACAAAACTCAAGCTTTAAAAATCATTTCTTTCTAAAAGTATTTCTCAAAACGTTCTCTTTCAAAACACAATTGAAAGTAATCTTGGCTAATACCCTAAGTGCTCAAAAGTAAGTCTTGATTTAAAAACATATAAGTAAACACAGTTGAGAGAATGGTCCACTCATAGATTTTTAGGATCTGGCTGGTATTACTCCGGTTCATCGATGAATATTGTGGTTCCTGCGATAATTTATAATCGAGAAACTCAATTAGAATGTAAGATATGAGTCATGCTTCCAAATTAGACAAAGGTGCTTACTTAGTTAATCTATAGGCATCACATGATGCATTATGTCTGCGACTTGTCATAATTCGTGTATATGTGTCGATATGAATCCCTTAGGGTGGTCTCTAATATTTTTGGATGAAATGGGAATGGCTAAAACTGATATTGAATAAACATGAACACGCGTCATGATGTAAATCATTACACGTTGTGACGTCCACCTGGGCAGGGTCAAGGAAAATAGCAACTGTAACACCCCAAATAAATTTAAGGATTAAATTTATAAGTTTGTGGAAGTTGGAATTAAAATGCGATTCAGATCAAGTTTAGGGTGGCAAACGAATTTTGACATATAAGTATATATTTTGAACGCACACACGCACACCCTAATTTCGCTCAGCAGCCACCTCTTCCTTTTATAATAAAAAAAATAATAGAAAGATAAGAAAGATAGAAAGATAGAAAGATAAGAAAGAAAGAAAGATAAGAAAGAAAGAAAGATAAGAAGAGTCAGAGAGAGACGTGAGGGAGAGAGAAAGAAAGAGAAAGAAAAGGAAAAGAGAGAAAAGAGAAGTTTCGGTCCTGATCCGTAGTTCAAATCCGACCGAGTCCTTAAGGAAAAGTGTAGATCTCGTTGAGAGGATCATTTTGGTGGTGGTTTCACCTTGGGAAACTTCCAATTTTTGAAGAGATCTCGGTAAGAAACTTTTTATGGTTTTTCTCGATTTCCCGTTGATCCGGAACTCCGATCGACGAACCGTCAGCAGCATTAGATCCGAGAGAGGGAGAGGAATGCACGGCCGTCGGATTTTTCCCCATCCGACCGGCGCGTGGCGCTCACGCGCGCCTTATGTGGCGGCGCGTGAGGCCCACGCGCGGTTTGGGTGAACGACGCGTGGCAACCACGCGCCGGACAGTGTCTCCGTGCCGATTTCCCGAGTCTCCTCCGTGAATTTCAGACCATTCCGAGTAGTAACGGACCTCCGAATCTTAATTTTCGTTAAGTTTACGAGAGCGACCGAATCACGTTTCTTTCATGTTCTATCACATTTTCTAGATTAAGATTATGTTCCTTATAGTAAATTCTTTTATCTCTTTAGGTGATCGTGATACCATAAGCAGGGACGGTCCTGCTGCATAGTTCCTTTCTCAATAGTCAGCTCACCAGGTGCGTGGATAAGCCTGTAACATTGATGTTTTCAAAAGTATATAGTATGTATGTTTTCTTAAATGAATTTTAAGGTAATACATTAAATGAGTTTGTTTCCAGAAAGTTTATATATTTTGCTATAAGGTATGGATCGAATATTGATTATGTTGAAATCATGTGTTTGTGATATATGAGAAACTTGCATGATTTGAGATATATGAGCATGGATTTTGGAAATGATTTTTATGTTAGGATGCACCCCGTGTACTTATATGTGCCAGATTATTGCCATGAGATAAGGTCTCATGTTGCCAGTTATTGCCGTGAGATAAGGTCTCACGTTGCCAGTTTGCTCCGGATGCCAGTTTTGCCGTGGGGAAGCCCCATGTTGCCAGCTTTGCCGTATTTGACATGAGGTTGTGCATATAGATGAATAACCAGATTTATCATTACAGAGTATTTTTGAGCAGTATGAGTTTTATGAGAAATGAGATTTATGATTTGAGTTTTATGAGAAATGAGATTTACGATTTCAAGTAAATGTTTGAGATATCGATTTACAGCTTATGTATTTATTTATATTATGAAAGACTTGTTCGATCCACTTTGTTACTTGATTATCCACGACACTAAGCTGTGATCCATTGCACTAAGCGTGAGCTTACCCATTTCCTTAACATTTCAGGTTCAGCAGTTTAGTAGATTATCATTTCCATCTATTGTTTCGTCATCATTTCCTGCCAGTAGAGAAAGGTTGTGCCAACAGTAGAGTGTCTTTATTATGTTTTGAGACTGTATTTCTAGATATGTATTTCTTGGGAGAATTTTTTATGTGGTTATAGGCATTGAGCCTTTAATTGATTCTGAGGTTATTGTGTTTCCTTTATGGATATTATGTTGAGTTGGATCATGGAGATCCTAGTTTTATGATGATATGATAATTTTCAGTTTAGATTTTTCCTTGTGTTTGGAGGATTAGTCCATATTACAGGGGAAACTCTGCCAGTTTCAGTCCTCCGTCTCACCCCTACCCTACCTTAGGGGACGGGTGTGACAGCAACTCTCATGGCGCATCGCGATGTTAGGTGCTAGGCATCGTGACTCCCATAAAAATAGGACCGAGGCAGAGAGCTTCCTCTGTTTATGCGTCGCGCCGCTAGCTCATTGGCGTTGCGACGCTCGAACAAAAGAACCGAAACAGAGAGGAACTTTTCACTTCGCATCGCGACGCTGGCGCATATACAGGACCCAACATCAACTCCCAATTCCATTCTCAAAGATTACACAACACATTAACAATTCAACCAAAAATATACCACCCATCATTAATATACTTTTCTAATATCATCATAACATTCAATCCCATAGTCCATAATTTGGCTAAATGCTTAGGGTTCTTAAGTTGGGGTTTCTCAAAATCCCTATCCTCTTAACACAATGACCATATGAGCAATATTAATCACCACCTAACAACACCCTTTAATCATTAAATTATCAAAACATCAGCATTTTAAATTTGGGTCAAGTCTTCCTTACCTTATCTTACTTGATTTCCTTCACAATTCAAGTGTTCTAAACTTGATATTCCTCTTCCTAGCTTGTGTGGGTTAGTTTACATTTGTTCCAGGGAATGAGTTCCCTTCTCTTCGTTTCTTTATTTCTTTCTCTCTTTCCCTTCTCCACATTTTCTTCATTCTTTATATTCTTGAGGGATGCGTGAATAATAGTCCCTTTTTATACTAGGGGCTCTTTTTAAATGATTTAATGAATAAAAGTTGAGAAACTTAGAGAATTCTCTAGATTAGTCCCCGGGTAGTATTCATCCGAATTTTTTAGCTGTGTTTTTTACCTATTCCTGATTCGAATTTGGAAAAATATTCAACGCGGAAGTCTCAACTTTTCGATGATATAAACTTCATAAAAAACATAGATCATATGAGCACGTATATACTTGAACATAATTTACATCATGTATTATGTCATCCATAACTTATTAGTCGTCGCGATTACCAGGGTGTTACAATATGCCACCATATCCCCCGGAGCCTCTGACTTTCCGACTCTGATTAACACTATTAATCTCATGTCAAATACAAACTCATACATAGGACCATTGACGAACTCAATAACACTAAATAAATGCAACTCAATACCAATAAATGTATACTGAATAATACTTCTCTGTACAACTCTGTTCATAGACACCTTGACTTATAACAAACCCAATCACAATTATACAAGTAATTGATACATGACTTTACTGTACTCTAACTGAACTCTTTCTCGGACTTGACCTAGTGGAACCAATATCCTAGTTACTGCAATAAGTATCCATCCTCCCGAGCCTGTCCTCCGGGTACACATGTAAAATAGAGAAACTTGGATTGGGGGGTTAGATTGTTTGAACAACCTAGTGAGTGGACAGTTGAAAATGGAAATTGAAATATTTTACAAAACATTCATTTTCTGACAATGAAATCATCTCAAGAAAATAGATATTTTCTGAAACCTCTTTCGTATCTCGAAACAAAACTCTTTCTATGAGAATTTTCTGAAAACTCTTTTATGTCTGAAAACTCTGAACTTTTCTGGAAAACTCAGTTCTTTCTAAAACTCTATCATAAAACTATTTCTCCGGAAATTTTTTTCATAAACCTATCCTTTCTGAAACCATTTCTCTGAAAATCTTTTTTTCTGAAAATCTGCTGAAAACCTAACACATGGGGGCATTATGTATCGATGTCCCCCCATACGCCTAATCTAGTGGTCATAGGGCATTACGTATCATCATCCCCCAAGCCACAGAACTAGAGCAAGATGTGCGGATATATGCTATCATCTCAACTCTGAATCTAGGGTCTAGGGGCGTTATATATCACCGTCCCCCTAGCCTTGAAATCTAGGATCTAGGGGCATTACATATCGTCATCCCCCTAGTCATGTTCTACATGTGCACATATTCTGAATCTGTCAATTCCAATATCTATACCAAGTTACAACTAAGGTGGGTTTTTCCCCATGCCTCCAAAAATCATAAAATCATGCTTTTAAAAATCATCACTTTCTAAAACATTTCTCAAAAGATTCTTATTTATAAAACAATTAGAAATAAACTTGGCTATCGCATTATGTGTTGAAAAGTAAGTCTTAAATCAAAATAAGTAAATAGAAATGAATTTGAGAAAAGCATCCACTCACTGAATTGGAATTTGGCTGGCATTACTTTGTTTCGCCGAAGGAAGTTGCAGTTGCTGCGATGATTTGACATAGAAAAACTTGAGAATTTATCACTATTCCTTCAATATTTCCATAAGAGTGGAGAAAATTTTTGAGAGCTTCCTAGAACCAAGCTCACGTATTTGGCTCTTGAGAGAGATGAGTAAGTAGTGTCTTATTTATAGGAAAGGAAGTGATTTTTTTAATGATTAATTGGAAAAAATTCAGAAGTTTTGAGAAATCTCTAGATTAGTCCACGGGTACTATTCATATGAATTTTTGAGCTACTTTTTTTAACCCAGCTCGGTTTCGAATTTAAGAAATCGTTCAACACGAAAGTTATAGATCTCGGTCTTAGCTTTCCGATGATATAAAATTCATAAAATCGAAGATCATATGAAAACATTATGGCTCAAATACTAAGGGCTATTCGAAGTGGTACAGAAAAAGATTTATGTATCGGATCTGTAAAGAATTCATCTAATGTTCAAAACTAAATCACGAGTACGTACACACTCGAGCATGATTTATGTCATGTATTATACCACCTGTAAAATAGTAGTCGTCGGAATTACCGGGGTGTTACATCTAGAAAATATTATGTTAAACTAATTTAATATATTTTCAATTGTGATAAAATATATTATTAATCACATTAATAATATATAAATATATATGTGAGCACATAATTAGGCAATCCAATTATATTAGGTTTGCTACAGTTAATCGAACTAGTACGGGGATCAAATGGATCTATAGTTCCGAGCTCCAACAATCCCGGTATATTAATTAAATTTTTTAATTAAATAATCTGAATTATTAACTTCGTGTTATTCAACTAAAAACTTGAAATTGCACTCTCATTGCCGTAGATGGAAAATATAAGTCGGACAACTTTGGTGTCCATTGATATAGTCATTACATATGGATTGGCCCTTCACGAATATCTCATAATTAGAGCCGGGTCATAAGTCCGTTATACAATTGACTCTCGGCCAGCCCTCTATTAGGGTTCTAAAAATTTTCCATCATCACATTAAGCCATATTTTCCTTCTCTACACCTCTACCATCATTATCACTTACAAGCATCACACATCACAAACTCAAGAAACTCGTCCCTCAGTTTCTGCCAAAGGTAGGAGTTATAAATTTCCTAAGTCCATCACATAAAGCACAAATGCATCCTAACAAGCTTACAAATGCATGAATAAACATTTAAATCCAAAGTTTTAAGCAAATAATACTTTAACTACTCAAATCCATAATTTTTGAAATTTGGTGGAAAAGGAAAATCTTGAAATCTTTCTAATTAAGTTAGAAAAAGATGTTAGAGACTTACCATGGTGTTAAGCCTTGAGGTCAGTGATGATTTCCTTCAAGAATACTGAAGAAATGGCAAAGAAGAGAAGATGGGGGAGAACGTGAAGCTTGAAGAGCAAAAAAATCTTGTTTCTGTGTGAATGAGATAAATAGTGGCTAAGAAAGTAGCTTTAATAAATGAAGGGCTGATTTTTGAATAAAATAATAATTTTTTGTAAGTCAAAAAATGAATTTTATGGATGATTCCCAAAATGCTATAGTGCATCCTGTTAAACTCGTATATTTTATTAGTTTCTGCTCCAAATTTGAAAACATATCTAATATTAAAGTTGTAGGTCTCGATTTAAGCTTTTCGAATATATAACATTCACAAAAATCGGAGATCGTATGAGAACGTTATGGCCAAACTAAGAAAGGTTGCATGTAGACTCGATTAAGCTAAAATGGAAGACTGAAACTGAAAATTTATTTGGGACCTCCGAACGGGATTCCTAATGTGTGATATTTTAATTTTTATATTATTTTATTAATTCTAAGGTGTTATGCAAGATGATTCACTCTATCAAGTATGACTGGTCTAACCAGGGTGTTATAGTTCTAAGCGCTAATAATCTCGAAATATTAATTAAACTCTTTCATTAAGTATTCTGAATTATTAACTTTAGGTTATTCCACTAAAAATCTAAAGTTGTATTCTCGTCGCTGTAGATATATTATATAAGTCGAACTACATCGGTGTCCATCAATATAGTCATTACATACAGATTGACTTATCACGAGTATCTCATAATTAGAGATGGGTCAAAATATCTGTTATATCCCTCTAATTATTTTTACCGTAAGTACCATTGATTCTCTAATGAATGATTCATTCAAAACTATCATGAATATAAATATTTCTCTTTGTAATAGAAAGACTTGAGCGCTCTAATCGTTCAAGTACCAAATCAACTCTTACGAAAGATACTTCTATACTTCTCGCAAGGAGGAGTGAACTTCATATCTATGTAAAGCGTCCCTAGCAAACACCTAAATATGTCCCCAAAGTATGTAACTATTGGTCTGGATTTCTACACTAACTTCACCTCTGTAAATCAAAGGACATAGCTTATCGTGCAGGAGTTCATAATACATTCAGGATTCAGATTGATGAACATTAAAAAGTGTACAATTAATAAAAGAAAAATTATTCATTTTACACTTATAATTTCATTAATTCTCTTAATTTAGCACATTTGTAAAATAATAATTAAATTTATTCTTTATATGTTTTTATTATGATTTTTATTTATTGTGTAGGTAAAATAATGCATTAGATGCTCAATAGGAAAAATGGATATGATATCTGAATTCCAAGACCCATAAATCTAAAAGAGCGTGACAACCATATTCAAATCTAACTTGGAAATCATTCACTATGTTTAGATTGGCGACAAAATGAGCTTATGATGTATTTACCGACACATGAATTTTATTATTATTATTATTATAATATATATATTTATATAATATATAAAATATATTTTTGAGGATCTAACAAGATTATATATATATATATATATATATATATATATATATATATATATAATATAATATAAAAAGGGAAAATGTCAATATACCAAATTTTTAACATGACAAACCAATATATGGTTTGTCATGTTGTGTGTTTTACATGCAATTTTTGAAAGTTGCACGCAAATTCTTTGAAAGAGGTGTAGAGCATCTTCTTTAAATAAAGGATGCTTGGCACTTCATTTCTTCAGTAAAATCTCCACAGGTCTCTCTTGAGATTTTATAGGATGAGTTCTTGTGTGTTTTTTTCTTTTTTAATTTTTTTTATTAATGAAATTATAAGTGTTTTTATTTATATATTGTTATGTTTATTTGTATCTGTAACATCCCGCCTTAGCAGCAATGTTACCGGCAGGAGACAGGCTAAACTCATCTCCATAAGCCTCTGATTCTAGAAAAATTTTGGCATGAACTCTGCTAAAAACGAGCAACCTGGATCAAGTCCAGCTCCTCTAAACAACCTATTGGGCCCGACACTAATAATATACACCAAATCAATAAACTCAAGACATAATAATTGGGCTCCGTGCCCGAAAATACGTATAAACAAAAACTTTTACAAACTTTAAGCTTATACAACTAAACTTATAAACAACTCAATTACTTTACAAATAAACTCATAAACAACTTGACTCTTTATTTCCCCTAAGACCTGGTGACTGGTTGACTGCAACGCTGCTATTCGGCTCCTCAAGCTCTGGTGTCTGCGGTTGACCGATCAGGTCACCAACCTGCAAAACTAACAAAATGTGGTGGTGTGAGTCATAATGACTCAGTAAGTAACTATGCTCATTCCTTGAGCGTCAAACACATAAAAGGTCTGAATCTTGTTTCTGTATTAACCTGGGCTACTTACGTGACATACAACATAAGATAAATCTAGACTTATTATCTGATCTCAATCCGTTTAGCAAACATGTTACTTAATTACTTATCTTCTTTATCTGAGTATACACAAACTTAAATCATGTTTCTTGTTTGTGCTTTCTAACATCCATATCATTAAGTATGAGTTAATTTTCAATCATTACTATTTTGCTGTTAATTTCTTTTTCTTGAATCCACACCTACAAATACATCATGTTTCTTACTTATACTTTAAATATCTATAACCTAGTAATTGAGTTTTCATAGTTTCATCTACTGTGTCAAGTCCCATTACGTTTCCACTGCGTTACTCTGATATCTTTCCACTTTTCTATATACTTATTTCTAATCTAGTTCCGGCTTTTATTATAAAGATCTTTCTTTTATTTCATTGAAATATCATCAAATCGGATTAATAAAATATATTTTTTTCTATTAAACATCCAACAGACTAAAATCAACCATATAAACATGTATATGAAACCATATAATCATACGCCAATATCTAACAACTGTTCCTTCTATGTGAACATATAATACACACAGGCATCAATCACAGATATATAAATGTAATCATGCTATCATTCACGAAGGATTCTCATATACATACAATTCATATCAATATCAATCATTTATGCATATAAATGTAATAATGTTATCATGCATTAATATTAGCTATATATAACTCAAATGATTCCTAAAATGTATGATTTATATGCATGATTTGTAAACTAAATTCTACCTTAACATGTTATGCTTTTATAAAATGCGTTTTGAAAATCTTTTCTGAAAAACTGTTTTCTGAAAACTGTTTTCTGAAACTCTTTATAAAACCTGTCGTTCTGAAATACTGTTTTCTAAAACCTGTTTCTGAAAACTGTTCATCTGAAAACTGTTTCTGAAAACTGAAGTCTCTATCTGAAATCTGTATCTCTAAAACTGTTTTAGAACATTTCAAACTCTTTTTCTGAAAAACCGGTATCTGAGTGTCTGCTGAAAAACTGACGCATGGGGGCGTTACGTATCGCCGTCCCCCCATACGCCCTAGAGCCAGATATGCAAACCCATGACATTGGGGCGTTACGTATCGCCGTCCCCCAAAGCATGCCATACCTGCCCTGAAACTGGTGGTCTTGGGGCGTTACGTATCGCCGTCCCCCAAGCCACAAACTGGAGCTGGGGGTGCGGATCTATGCTACCACCCAAGCTCAAACTGGGGTCTAGGGGCGTTACGTATCGCCGTCCCCCTAGCCCATCTGGAGGATCTGAGAGCGTCCCCTCAGTCCTCAACATGTGCACATGTCTCTGAATCCGTCAATTCCTAAGTATCCGTCAATTCCAACTGAATCTCAAGTTACATACTGTGGTGAGTTTTTCCCTCATGCCCCGAAAACATAAAACCATATTCTGTTTCTCAAAGCTGTAAGAAAACATTCTTTGAAATACATTTCTTTCGAAAGGATACATTTAAAACTTTTTCTTTTAAAATTCTTTGAATCTCAAAATCATTCTTAATTTCAGCTCAATTATGAAAATCATGATGCACAAACATGCATATGTATTTTTTATACTTACACTAAACACAGCCATGCTTCCTTATGTACTTATATCCATAGTTTAAAAACTCCATCTGAGGCGCGCCTCGAGGCGCCGTCTCGGCCGCCTCGCAGCCATGGCGCGTTGAGGTTGTCGCCTCAAACCGAGTTTTCAATAGGACCGCCTCAAAGGCCTGAGGCGGCCCGCCTCATGACGCCTCGAGTCTAGGCAGTCTGAGGCGGCTTGAGGCGGACGCCTCGACCCGAAAGTCGCAGAGTTATTATTTTTAAAAGAAAATAAAAAATATATATAAGAGAATTGAAAATAGGGACAAAGAGTCTCAACTTGAGCTTCTTTATAGACTAAAAAGGTTCAATTTTATTTTCCCGATAGTGTTATTAACCATGTTGACAGAGTAGCTTGACCTCGAGGCTTAGCCGAAAATGTCAAAATAATTATCTTTAAAATAATCAATATTTACTATTAAATTTATTTATTAATTATAATTTATTACTAATAAATTTATTTATGATAGAAATTATATATGATGATGACTTTTTAAAGGATGACACTTCATGCCCATATTTTATGCTATTAAACACAAATGATAGCCTATTGAGAGATTAACGGTCATTTTATTTCATGAATTTATTTTGCTATATTTCATTTTGTTTAATTTTAATATATGCTTTTATGTATTAGTTGTGGATTATTTATTTTAATGCTTTTAGTTTTTTTCTGTGTTCGAATTGAGGCCATCACCTCGCCCGCCTCGAGGCTGTCCGCCTCGCCTCATGCGAGGGACCGCCTCACACCGCATACCGAGTTTTCGAACATTGCTTATATCTGGGTTATCATATAACTACATGTGTATGTTCATGCATAACTATAATTTAATGACATATGCATTCTATTCTTTTTATACTTTCACTCTTAATTTTCTTATCTTCTTACAGGCCTATAATATCATCAATACAACTTGCCCACATCACACACGTTCACTTGTATCATAAGCTGTCATAACTATTTAGTTACCCAAAATCTAATATGCATTTCGTACCTACAATACCATATATTCATGCTCAAACTAATAAACTCAATCACTATAAAAACATTCATCATTACTACGCAAACTCACAAACTCAATTTTAATTCCCAATTCTATATTTAAATAAAACTTCACATTAACAGAAATCATAAGGCTAACCATTACATAAATTCATACATTTATTCACATCTCACTAGTTAAACTTATAATCTCTTTACGTTGTTGAATTTGTATCGTGCCATATAATACGTCTATTTAAATATGTGACCTTACCCATTCTTAAACCAAACCGACTGTTACTACTGTTACTAACACTACTGCCACAAATACTGCCTTCTGCCGAGGCTTCTACTACTTCTACCTTCACAATAACTAGTGATACTGTCGTACATATATCTTCATTCTCAAAATTTTCCATTTATCTCATAACCATATTTTCAATAACACATCTATTTCGCATAAATAAATTATCTTTACTATCCTTAAGGTTTTCCAAATTCTAGGGTTATAGCCATTTACCCCAAAATTTTAGTTTCATAAATCCTATTACTGCCATTATCACAAACTCAGATTTTATGAACATATAAATACATAACTATTTATTATTTTACTAATTAAAGTCCCAATTTAATCACTAGTCATTCTCAATTCTCGTATCCAGATTTCAAAAACCTCCAATTTATGTATATATATATATATATTCCGCCAAAACCCCCAATTTACAAAAATTATCTTAAAACCTAAATAGCAAAATCGATCAAATTCAAGGAAATCAGAGACATAGAATACTTACCTATCCTGACGCATCAATAAGTTCTAAAATTGGCTCCCTGGT
Organism: Zanthoxylum bungeanum; assembly: GCA_019454045.1. NCBI lineage: Eukaryota > Viridiplantae > Streptophyta > Magnoliopsida > Sapindales > Rutaceae > Zanthoxylum > Zanthoxylum bungeanum. The sequence goes on from SKCR01046824.1 coordinate 54,028, forward strand.
TCGTTCCCCTCTTCTCTCTCTCTCCCTTCTGATTCGTTTCTTTCTCGTCATTTTCCTTCGTTTTCTTAGTAACCAAACAGACAACAAACCATAACTCAGCTAAATGTAAGGTGGAAAGCACTCAAAGCTCAGCATTAAACTCGGTTTTTCTTTCAATTTCTCTCTGATCTCTCGCTAGCTCCCCCCTCTGCTCCTTATTCTGTTTCGACCTCAGCCCCTGCTTTCTCCTCTGCTCTCTCTATCTGTATGCGTGGGTATGTGATGCTGTGTCTGTTTCGTGTGCGTGCGTATGTAAAAAAAACGTGTATGTGTTAAATTAAATGGGTGTCACGTGTGTGTGGGTTATATATATAATACATATGTTTTCTAGAAATTCCTAGAATTTGTTCATTACTTGTGTGATTAAGTGAATAAATGTAGAAATATCTAGATAGATATAAATATATACATATAAATACTAATTAATAAATGTCAATTTAATCCCTCAATTTAATTATTATTGACTTATAAATAATTTATTGAAAAGTCCCCCTTTTTCTAATTAAACTTAGCTCGCGTTCGGACGCGACCTCACACGCGAATAAAATTCACGTCAACTTTCTAAAATAATCTGGGATGTTACAGTATCATGCTGGGGTAAAGGGTGAAGCTAGTGGTAAGAAAATATATGTGATTTTTATTTATATTATATTTTATAAATTGTGATAATTTTCCAAATAAAATTCATACTTTTTCCAGTTTATTGAGGACTCTTAACTAGCTGTAGACAGTCCCCGATTGACACATATAATACTTGAATCCCATAAATGGGAGAGAGTGTACTATTAAAGATGTGAATTATATAGACAATACGGTACCGCCTATATGGCTGGTTTTATATATTTTGTATAATTGAGTACCTAATTGGATTTATTATAGAAAAAATTATCACCGTTTTTATGGCTGGTTTTATATGTTTTGTCATATTTAGTACCTTGGCATACTAATTATCGACATGACGAATTACATTTATTGGCATAATTAATACCTGATAATTATGAAATAAATTGATTGAGAAATAATAATAATTTATATTTTTAAAAAGTAAAAAATATTTTATTTTCGAAATATCAAGAGAAGATCCCATAACCCTATTATTTTATTATTTTTTTATTAATTGAATTATTATTTTATCCTATTAAATTTATTCCATGTGGATCGACCCTGGACTTACCGGGTTATTTTATTACTTCGACACTTTTATACTTGGGAGTAAAGAACCATTTTGTGAGTGTGTCACACATCAATCCATACTTGATCATCTAGTAGATTGAAATGAATTTCTTTATTTAACGGATATTATAAGAAATTCATTTCTATCTGGGTGTAATCCTATATGATCATATTATATAGGGTGCCTCAATTATCATGGCACCACATGGATGATCCCGGATCACGGTCTTCATATATTTCTAAAATAGACCGCAGCTATATATACACTACAAACAAAGTACCCGCTTTGTTTGCTCTCTATGGACTATTTTATATTACTAATTTCACACATAAATCCTCTTGTGTATGACACTCATACACTAAGCCTGAAAGTACATAAGTAATCAAGGGAAAACTAGATAATTTACAATATGCGATTTAAATCAAATAATTGATGAATGAATAATGTATCTTTTATTTTAAATAGTTAATTCCATTTACAAATCACATGAAGCTCTAGGGCATATATCCTAACAAAAGCTGCCATATAAATTATTGTAACTTTCATTTTAAAAAAATGAGTTTTAAATACAAATAATGAACTCATTTATTTTCAAAATATACATTAAATTATAAAACATAATTTAATGATTACAATAATATTTCTAAACATAATATGATTATCTGAAAATCATGAAAAACTCTATATTAAACTATTTTAATATAAGATTCACGTGTGACATTAATAATTATAATACATTTTAGTTTATAATTGGACTATCCAATTATATTTAATTTGTTACAATATATCGAGCTAGCATGGGGACCAAATGGACCTACAGTTTCGAGCTTCAATAATCCTGAAATATTAATTAAACTATTTAATTAAATATTTCGAATTATTAACTTTAGGTTATTCCACAAAAACCTAAAGTTGCACTCTCGTTACCATAGATATATAATATAAGCCGAATTACGTTGGTGTCCATCGTTATAGTCATTACATTCGGATTGACCATTCACGAGTATCTCATAATTAGACCGGGTTCAAATGTCAGTTATACCCATCTAATTTTTTTTACCTTAAGTACCATTGGTTATCTAATGAACGATTTATTCATTAATATTATGAATATTAATCTTTTTATTCGTAATAGAAAGACTTGAGCACTTTAATAGAGCAATTTATAAATGAATGATGCATCTTTTATTTTAAACAAATGGTTCCGTTTACAAAATTACATGAAGCTATATGGCATATATCCCAACCATCTCCCACTTGCACTAGAGAAAATGAGACATGTCATGTAATCCTAGACCCTCTAGGTGACCTTCAAACACTTTAGCCAACAATGTCTTTGTAAATATATCAGCCAGGTTCTATGCGGATGTAATCTTCCTGACAGATACGTCTTTTATCTGCATTATCTCCCTGATGAGATGATATTTTCTCTCTACATGTTTTCCCCCCATGTGACTTCTTAGTTCTTTAGTGTTCGCCACTGCACCACTATTATCGTAATAAAGTATGAGTGGTTTATCCATATTTGGAATAACTTCCAAATCTCACAAGAATTTCTGCAGCGAGACTACTTCCTTAGCTGCTTCGCAAGTTGCTACATACTCAGCCTCCATGGTGGAGTCAGCAATACAAGATTACTTTATGCTCCTCCAGACAATAGCTCCACCTTTGAGGGTAAACACCAATCCAATTGTTGATTTCTTAGAATCGATATTCGTCTGAAAATCAGAGTATGTATATCATATAAGGATCATATTCTTAAGATACTTGAGAATATGTTTCACAGTCACCCAATGATCTAATCTTGAGTTAGATTAAAATATACTGACTACTCCCACCACAAAATAAATGTCTGGTTTAGTGCATAACATAACATACATGAGACTACCAACTACTGAGGCATATGATATATGTATCATTTCCTCCATTACTTGAGGTGTCTAAGGAGACTATTCCTTCGAAAATAGAATTCCATGTCGAAACGACAAATTACAATTCTTGAAATTATACATCCCAAATCACACAAGAATCTTGTTGATATAGAATGACTGAGACATAGCTAATAGTATTATCTTGCGATCTCGATGAATTTGGATCCCAATTACATAACTGGCCTCTCCCAATTCTTTCATTTGGAATTGGTTAGCTAGCTAGGATTTCATATCCGATAATATTTTTACATCATTTCCAATGAGTAGAATATCGTCAACGTACAAAACGAGAAAACCATCTTACCATCAATGACGCGCTTGTATACACAAGGCTCATCGACGTTCTGCTCAAAATCATAATACTTTACAAAGATCGAGATGTCTGCTTGAGTCCGTAGATGGACCTTTGTAGCTTGCAAATCTTTTGATCTTGACCTTAGGCTATAGACCCTTCTGGTTGTACTATATAGATACATTCATCAAGATTGTCATTCAAGAAATCAGTCTTGACGTCCACTTGCCAAATCTCATAGTCATAATATACGATACTGGAGAGAATAGTGCTGATGGATTTGAGCATGGCTACAGGAGAGAAAGTCTCCTCATAGTCGACTCCCTCTTTCTGGTTATAATCATTAACCACTAGCCTAGCCTTAAAGGTTTGTAACTTACCATATGCTTTTCTTTTTCTTTCGAAGATCAATTTACAACCTATGGATTTTACCCCAGCAGATTGGTTTACAAGTTCCCAGACTGAGTTGGAGTACATCGACTCCATCTTGATGTTCATGGCATTGAGCCATTCCTCTTTATCAGAATCATCTATTTCAATACGATAGGTCACTAGATCATCTACACCATCATTGGATGTGACAACTCGTGCCTCTCCAACTCCTAGATAGTGATCATATTTTCTTGCAACCATCATACTGCGTTTAGGTAGTAGGTCATTTTGATGTACTTACATTTGACGCTCAGATGTCGAAGATGCTATGCTACTATCAACTATTATTGATGGCATGCTGGTCAAAGTAGCAAGTAACTCCTCAAGTAATACTTTACTTCGAGGTTTGAACTCTCTCACATATTCCTCATCAAGAAATATATCGTTTTTCGATAAAAACATTTTGTTATCTTCCGCAATATAGAAGAACCCACCATCAGTCTGTAGGATAGCCTAGAAATAGGCACACCTAAGAATATGGCTCTAACTTTGTAGTCTTATTCTTCAACATATGTGCTGGACACCCCTATATGAGGAAATATCATAAACGAGCTTTAAGTTTACGACCACTCCACAACTCTAAGGTAGTCCTAGGAACAAACTTAGATGAAACTACATTAAGGATATACATTGTTGTTTGCAATGCATATCCCTGAATAAACTAGGCAGTGAACTGTAACTAAACATAGATCTCATCATATCTAGTAGGGTCTAATTTCTCCTCTCCATAATACCATTTTGCTATTATGTTCATGGTGCTGTGAGTTGGGATATTATCTCATGCTCAACTAAGAATTCCTAGAAATCATTATCAAGGTATTCTCCTCCACGATCTTATTGTAGAGTTTTAATCGTCTTACCTAATTGGTTCTCAACCTCAGCACGATACTCTTTAAACTTTTCAAAAGTATTTGACTTTTACTACATTAGGTATATGTATCAATATCTTTAATAATCATAAATAAATATGACGAAGTATTCATAACCACCTAAGGCTCTCACATTTATCGGTCCGTAAATGTTCGATTATTATAAATCAAGTGGTTTATTGGTTCTTATACCTTTTCTAGTAAAATATCTTTTAGTCATATTTCCTTCAAGATAAGATTCGTATACTGGTAAAGTACCAAGCTTTAAGGGCTTAAAGCTATGTTCTTTAGCAACCTCTCTATCCGATTAAGGCTAATATAACCAAGTCTAAGATGTCATAGATATGTGTCATCGTGACTAAAATTTTACTGCTTTGTTTTAGGTTTTCAACCTTAAACATTTCAGTGTTGAGCAGTGAACTATATGTTAACTGTCTTAAGACTTATAAGTTGTTCTATGAGTTTCATGTACATATAGTTTATCTATTTCTAGCAATAAAAACTGAATTATTATTAAACAACAATGAAAAACTATCATCCAAGAGTTCAGAAATAGAAATCAAATTCCTACAAAAACCAAGAATAAACATCACATTGTTTAAATTTAAATAACTTATTATTTAAAAAATTCAAATTGGAAACACCCACTGCTCTAGTTAAAATGACATATTTTGTTCCGACCCTCATAGTATAGTCACATTCCGCAAGGTCCCTCCATGAGTCAAGTAGCTGTAAAGAAGAACAAACGATGTTAGTGGCTACATAATCAACAATCCATGCGGAATTTTTTAGGGTTGGTGCTACGAACAATTCTTTTTTCCATAATATTACTTATTTATGGTAGTACTTCTAGCTTTTATATACATATTTGATCTAATAGATGGTACACCAACGTCAATAAGAATCTTCTCGATTCGAGTAGTATAGTGGCCCTTCGACTTGAGATACCACTGTGGATATATGAGATATCCTCCATACTTTGATGGCAGTCGCGTCGCCGATCTATTTAGATTAGACCTACGTCTGTTTGTTGGGTGTGGACTGATGCTCATGATATCCTGTGAGTATCAGATAGAATCCGTCAGTCCTGTATACAGGGCATAGGTATCATGTACGTATTTGTGATCCGGTAAATCCATGGTCATGGTATACTTCGGAAGCGGGTTTCGAGTGTTATTTAGATATCGTAAATTTAAAAGTCGAGTATATTATACCTTAGGGATTTGACATTCTTATATATATCCCTGGTATAATATTGATAGCCTGTAATGGATGGATTATACGTATTCAATGACGATGACTTGCATAGTTTAGTGAGATTATCTATGGTCGTCATAATTTACTAGTGGGTGAATTATGGACACAAAATTGGATTATGTGACAGATAAACCTAAACTGAGAGAGTCCCACAATATGAAGTGTACTCGTTGAGCACTAGGGCAACACGTTATGAAATATAGATTATTCATAATACTTCACTGAATTAAATGAGTTAATTTGAATCGTTTAAACGGTTAAATAAAAATACATGCATTATGGGCATTTCGGTCAATTAATAATTAATGTGTATTTTTATTTGATACAAGATTTTATTTGATACATATTAATTAATTTTCAAATGAGATTTTGACACATGCCATTAATATATGTATGTTTTTTAATGTAAATAAAATACATATATAATAATAATCGCATTAATTAATTATTTAAATGTTTAAATGTTAAATATCAAAATAATTAAATTATTTCAATATTACATAATTGCTATGCAATATGTTTGATTATTATTGGTTACATGTGGAATGATTCTATTAAGCTTGAAGTTTACAAATTGGATTTATTAACTTAAGGCTTATTATTATTTAATTTGATTAAAATGAACAAATGACTATTTTACCCATCCAAAGTCGGTTTGGCCTTGTTTTTAAAGTTAAAAAATTTGGTTTTCTCTTTTGAATCAAGCCATGGCCGAAACCTATCTCCATGAAAGCTCCCAAAATTTTCTTGAAGAAGCTTGAAGAGAAAGTGAAGAAGCTTGAAGCTTTAGGAGATTTTGAGGTAATATTCATAACTCTTAAACATAGAAATTTTGTTTCTTGTTCTTGAGCATCTAGACAAGTTCTAGTGTTTCCACATTTCTTATATTTTGGGGCTTTTTGATTTGGAGGATGGATTTGGAGGCTAGATGCATGTGTGAAGTTTGTTTGATAATATTAGTGTAATATTAGTTCAATTTTATCATTTGATGGCTTGTTGCCATTCTATAGTGTTATGACCACTCTTGTAACTCCTAGAATTTTTCTTGATTTCTTTATTTGTGGTGACTTTGGTTGGTGTGAGTATTAATATGATTAATGTTGAGAAAATTGGATTTAAAGCATGAAAAATGATATTTTTGGTTACCAAATCTGATATGTAATTTCTGTGATTTTGGTGATGAAAAGTATGTTATATAAATATTTTGGATGTGTTTTGGGCATTGGAACAATTGATGTTGTTTCGGAGTTGAAATATGCTAAAATGATGAAAAACGGTATTACCGAGTGAGTTTTGGTCTTATCGGGTGTCCGCTGTCCAAAAAATGAATTGGTCATTGTTTGGGCAGCCCATGAACTGCCCAAACACTATTGGAGCTGACCTGGGCAGCCACCATGTTTTTTGGTTGGTCGGTTCAGACAAAAACGTATTTGTTGCCATTTTGCGAAAAAAACATTTTCGTAAAAGTTTCGTAGTGTTTCTAACTTGTTTATGTCGTTATTTGATCTCGAATAAATATGTTTAGGTGAAATATGAATGAATTATTCATATTGCATATTGAATAACCTATTCGGTAACTTTAAAAGTTTTAAGGGTACGATTTCGCCCGAACCGCGCACTTCCGCTGCTCCCGCGCTAAAACCCCAACAAAAATGGTATCAGAGCGAGTCTGATCCTTCATCTATTACATTTTTCATGCTTGATATATGATATATAATCAAATTTTGATATTTGCACATGCATGTAATTTAGATGTTTCTTATATTTTGGTTCTACGCTAACAGAAAACATAACAGAGATTTAATGGTTATGTTAATTTATGTTTTCCAAGGTAGAAATAAACAGTTGAGAAATTGATCTAGATTAAATTCTGCATTTGATTTAGAGCAAATCTCCCTTTAGGAATATCCCCATTTAAATAAGGCATTAAAGTAACTAGTATTAGGAATATTTGTTTCTTGGTCCGCCTTATCAGTACGGATGCAAATGATTTCCTGATGTATTAGCTGTATCATGCCAAAGCTATGAAGTTATGGCTGATGATATTTCATCTGCGTCGGTAGAACTTGTATGATAAGAGACAAATTCAAGTGAAAGTGGAAATCCTGAATGTGCCAAAGCAGTCAGGACCACATCGGTAGCTTGAGTTTGTCACTGAAAAATGAAGCCTTGATATGCCTCCTTGTGAAGGTGCCAAAGGTGTCATAATGAGAAATAGTCAGGACCAAAATCAGGAGTTACAATGAGTGTGATTGATAATGAGTTGTCTATCTATGAATATACGTAGGCGAGAACGTGCCAAAGTTTTGGGTCGAAATATATTCATGGGGTACACTTCTCACTATGGAATTCAATTTAATTATTGGATTCTCATTTTTCGTTGGGGACTACAGTATTATGTAAGGTAGTGAGAGGCACTGCTGTATTAAGAATCCATAACCAAAGCAGTATATAATATTGTAAAAAAGGTCGTTATTATTTCCTTTATTCTATTATGTATATAGAATTAAACTTCTAATCCACTGCATGCATATTATATATATATATATATATATATGTGTGTGTTTTCTGACTTTCCTTATGGTTATAGATTTCTAGAATATGTTCTAGATAAAGAGTATGCTTGGATATTGTTAGATTAGTCAAAACCATCGGGAAATATTTTTCCGATTTTCTCGAAAAATCAAGATGGTTAGTGACTTAGTTACTAAGTCACATTAGGTAATCTAAATAGATATCCATTTTAGGATATAATAGTCTAGAGAGAATAGTTTCTTGTGCAGTAAGAATTGACATGAATTAGTTCATGTCTCGAGATTCTTGACTCGCATTAAGAAAACCTCATTATGTATTTATTTATCTAATAATGACATTTCTTGGCTTTTAGTGACCTTTAGAGGTCATATGTCTGACATAATTTACTGATAAATTATTTACAATTGTTGTGAATGGTTGGTGGCAAATTATACAGTTAAAGAAATGAGATATGTATAGTTGTGTGTAGAGAATGCGATTCTCACAATACGACAATTATAGGTATTGGATACCAGATCTCTCGTCTAGTTATTTGAAATATTGTTTAATAATTATTTTGATAGTTGATATCAGAACTTACGACTATGGGATAGTTACTTGTTCTTTATAAACAATTGTTACATATTTTAATACGACTAGTAGTGTCATTGATATAGAGATAAACATTAAGAAAATATTCGGTTAAGTAAATAACTTAGAACAGTGCTTTATGAGATTTTATCACATAAGCATTAGATGCTTATTCCGTATGGTAAAGGATGGTCTGATACGAGATCACACCACATATCCTTATCCATTTAATGAATATTGTATTCGAGAATGTGATTAAATCTCTTTTAACCAATGATTATCATTGGACCACAATATTTATTAAACTAATGCATTGGATGTATGTAGTTTAAGAATTATAAATTACCTTGGATAGTTTTCTTTACTTCGTAACTTAGTTAATAAGTTGTCATGATTTAGTTATGTGTTTCTAAAAGAACACATATTGAACGTCTTGAATAGTTCGAGAGCTTTCAATGTGTTTATGATGAAACACGGATAGAATATTTTGAATGGTTAAAGATATTCGATTTGAAGTTTTGAAAACTGTATCTTTAAAATTCACCATGAATCTTTGAATTATTCAAAGATGTTTGATACGATCAAACATATGAATTTATGGCAATTAATTCTAAGGTTATTTAATGAATATCATTCTTACTCAATATTATTCTTCTACGATTCCATCTTGGTAGAATTATTCAATGGGAGAAATCGAATCTTATATGATTTGACTCGTTTGATTTTGAGTGTTACCAAAATAGTTTCAATACTCTTGGGGATATACTCCAGTAACACTAATTCATTCTTTTAATTAAGGTTCCATTAGTTTCTACAGTTACACATATGATATGTATAAGTATAAAATTCGAATCTTGAAAAGTTTGAGATTTAAATCTTTCTTTTTTATAATGGTTATATAATTGAAAGTACTTGTGCCTCGAAGGTACAGGTAACAGTTTATCATTTATTCTATTTAATAGAATATTGTATTCTATTTGATAGAATATATTTTCTACGATCCCGAGTAATAAAATTATCTTATTGCTTGGTGTGTAACATTGGATGTTGACCATTGTAGAAAAGAGTTGACTTATTAAAGTCAAATATGAGAGTGATAAACTATAAATGGAACTACATAATTAATAAGATGAAAAAACCCTTAGACATCTTATGTATAAGTTCAATAGGATGTCACAATCATTTACAAAGTATTTGATACTTAATGGTTTTGTTGTTTTTTTATTGAAGAAAATTATCCTATACTTATAGTGGGAGCGTTATTTGATATCGATTTCGGAAGTTAGCATTGAATCATAGATTTAAGATTGTTCGTAGCTTATTATGATTAAGTTTTTTGAACTTGATTAAGCTTTCATTATGAATCTTCATATAATGTGCAAATGGTTTCCATAACAAAAACAAAGTGAGCTTATTAAAGGTTTGACATTTATAGTATGAGAGTGAGAAAGGTTATACTCAATAATCTATTGTAGGTTCTGAGGAAACCTGTCTCTAGTCACACTAATTGAATAATTAAAGATCTGTTGGTTAATGTGTTGGATAATATGACCCATAGCGTCACTATTTGTACAGATTATAGTGTTGTTGTACAAATTAACTATGTGACAAGGAAATTGCACTCTCATCATTTGTGATTAGATCACCTTAGATATATAAATGAAGAGAGGTCCCTATGATTAGTTCCTGGATTGAGAATGATATGAGACAGTATCAGTCCACGAAGGATTAATCATTACATATCCCTAGCCGGAGTATTATCGAGACTGGACATCGATAATGCGGAATAGGCTAGTATTGCACTTGTGCGCGTTGTGAGGGCACAACGGCATAGTTCTCATATATATAAGTATTGGATACTTATGCAAGTGCGATAGGAGGTTGTGTTTCACCGATGGTACGGGAAACAGCTTCGCTCTGGATAGACCCCTCGGAATCCCATTGGTATTATGACTATGTGTCTATGGGAGTCCGACATCAGGGTAGGTGTGTATGGTCTTAACCTGAGACTTGCACCGCTAATGCTTACGACAATCAATATACTTTAGTTGAGGTCATCTAGGACTCTAACCGGTTCTATGTACGCCAATGCTGGGTATATTGAGAATCGTAGAGTATTGGGTGTGATGTCAAGACGGAAGTATCACTCCAGTCATAGTTGAGATGATGTCACGCAGGATACGGTATTAGTGCTCTTAAGTGCTGGCCGGCCATCGGGATATTATGACAATGTCATGTATATCCGATTATAGAGACTAGTTACCAGACATCCGACATGTGCTTCGGACGGGGCAAACACTTATCCAGCCCCAGCCCTAGCACGTGACTATCCGATACTGGGCCGATATACATAATACTTAGTATACTACGCATGATATAGATCTTAAATATTCTTAGATGAATATGACCGGAGAATTGGGTAGACTTCATGCTTTGCTAGAAGCCGATCTTGTCTCGTAAATCGGTAGAACGTAGTACTTGGTACGTACGTGATTCGGATACTCCGACGACCGTATTTACTGCCGCATTATCCGGGGATCTCATGGGTCGCTTCCCGATAATGCACCGATGACGCATAACTCGCACTCATTAATAATCTGAGATTATATAGAAGAGAGAGAGAATTAATCTAGGATTAATTACGGAGATATTTTATCTGGGATAAAATATCGTCTAAAGAGAGAGAATGATTAATTTAGAATTAATCGGTAAATTAATATATTCGATATATTAAACGAAATTAGATTTCGACGCGGAATTAAAATTAGATTTTAATTCGGGCAAACGAATTAATTTAGAATTAATTCGTTAGCGACGTGAATAGTGAATTCGCTAGGCGTAATCATTTAATTACGACGCAACGGAAAATTTGCTAATTAGGAATTAGCGAACCCGAGCCCGAGTGTGATTGCGAGCGCATTCGTATTTCGAATTCGAGTGCGGCAACGCAAGTCACGTCAAGCGTCAAATCATTCGTCACATCAAGCGTCAAATCATTCGTCACATCAAGCGTCAAATCAAATGTCACTTTGAGTGATGTGATTGATTGATGTGATTGAGTTGATTGATTGATTGAGTGATTGACACACATCAAGTCACTTTAATAAAGTGAAAATGAATAGTGATGTGTTTTGGTGAAATAGTGTAAGTTGGTAAGACATTTACCTTTTGATTATTTTATATATTATTGGTAATTGTTTTAATATATTTTCTTGGAAATATATATAAAGCATTTTGGAAAATGCTTTGACCAACTTAACACATTTTTCTCTCCATTTTCTCTCTCACATCTCACGCCCAAAAGGGCTCTCTTTCTTCTTCCATTTCAGCTCACTGCCATGAGCAATAGGGGAGCAATGAGTGTGTTTTTGTTGCAAAACACAAGTGCTAGCACACTTACGAGACTTGTGAAGGTGTTAGGGAGGTTCACCCATGAGGCGGGATCCATTCGACGAAGTTTGGAGCTTCAAAATTGGATCCAAAACTGCCCAAAACAGTTAGCAATTCTGCAGCAGTGGGCGTGACCAAGGCAGTGGAGTTTTGGCTTCATTCGTCTTCAAATCGTCTCAACCGATCGATGTGAGTATTCCGCTACCTCCTTTGATGTATTCACACATGTATTTCATTGCTTGTTTGATCTTGGGACCTAGATAAAACCTAACAATGGTATCAGAGCTATAGGTTCAAGCATGAAAAATGTAGGGCTTAAAATTGGGAACTTTGTATTTGAGCATGATTTTATAAAATTGGATGTTTAAGCATGCTTAATATATGTTGTATTGAAGATTGATTTGATCAATTTCAAGAAAATGTGTTTGGAACAATTTTCCCCAAATTTGAAGTGTTGGCCGAATGTGATGTGAATTTTGGATTCTTGGAATTATTTGATTTTGATTCATTGGATGAGTTAGAATCATGTAGGATAATGTTAATTTGAAACTAATTGAATTGGATTTTGAATTGAATATAAAATCCCCAAATTTATCATGTTGGCCGAATTGAATGATGCCCTTAAATGTCTTGGTATTTTGATTTTTGAACATTGGATGTATTGGAAATCATTCGGGAAGTTAATTAGATGTCGATTGTGGAATTAATTGGATTAAATTCAAATCGGACAAAAATTACTCCCTTGGCCGAGACTTAGAAGCATGTAAAATGGGTTTGATTTTCATTAATGTGTTGGACATGTGATGATGATAATGAACATGATTAATTGGACTAATTTCATGTTTTGGAAATATTGATTTGGGTGATTAATCATGTAATGCACTTTAGGTAATTAAATTGCGAAATTGGATTTGTGTAATTTAATGTATTAGGCCTTTAAATTGGATTTGGGCTTATTAAGTTGTAATTGGGCTTATTGGGCTTGATTTTATCAAGTTGGGTTTAGGCCATGTGGATTGGATCCAATTGGGCCCAAAACCATAACCATAAAGCCCAAATGCAACTTATAAACCTTTAAAATTTAATTGGGCCTAATGGGCCTAAATTGATTTCTGGGCTTATGGGGTTACTCCTTGATTGGGCTTTGGTTGCCGAAGCCCACGCCTTATAGAAATTAATTAAAGCCCATTAGACTTGATTGAATTGAATTGACGTTGGACGTTAATCGGGCTTTGAGACCCGAAGCGATTAAATTTGGAATTTAAGTCGTTAAAGGTTTATTAAATAAAGTGTAATATTTAATTGGAATTGAATAGTGAATTAGTATTAAATACATGTTAAATTGGATTTAATGATGTAGTTTAATTTAATTCATGAATTCGTACTTTGAGTACTTATTCGCAAAATGAGTTTGACTCGAGCAAAATCAAATCGTTGTTTGAACATTGGATGATCACATAATTATCAGATTAATTAATTTGATTAGATTGATTGATAGCATGCTTTTGTGTGAATACGTGGTTGTGATGAATGAATAATGTATATCGGATGGATATTAGTCGGGTGGGGCAATTTTGGAAATTGTTGTAATAAATTCGATTTATTAAATTGGACCTGCGTGTCCAGCCTTATCACCTCTATTCTCTTTGTATTCCCTTCTCACCTATTCCCCTCAATGTAAATGAGGTTTCTTTAGAAGTGTAGTGTAACAGGTAGAAGTAATACAAGTGCTAGCTTGAGTGAGAAAGTGAGAGATTTGATCTAGGATCAATATGTTAAGTATCCATCCGCATATCATTATTATTTTATTTCATATGCGCTTTATTATGTATTTAGAATGCATGTTTAAGGGTGTATGATGATGAGACCTTAACAAAGATAATTAAATTGGTAGCCAATTTGCACGCGAAAAGCCCTCATCAAATATCATGCGTCTTTTCCTTCCATTGAGTGATTCTTGCTCAAGATCCTAGATTGGCATGGGTTGTTGGCCAAAGTCAAGCCCTTGTCCGTCGAAGATGTGTTTGAATCACGAGGCTTTGTTCCATATTGGTGTCTTGTCCAAGTTGTGGTTTGTTGGCCAAAGTCAAGACCACTTCTTGTCCAACGACATTGATTACGAAGCTTCCATGGTCAATGGGTCCACGCTTGACTGGGATCATTAGGTTTGTTGTGCCAAAGCCAAGGCCTAGTTGATTCAGAGGAAAAAGGTTAGGGTATATATTGGATATATAGGCATATATAGGATATATGTTTTGGACTTGGATGTCCACCTACTGGATCTAGGAGTTGGATGATATCCAATTGATCTTCGAGATCTACCTAGTTAATTATCATACAATTTGTTGGCCAAAGTCAAGATTGTGTGATATTTAACGGGATCCTAGCCCACTAGGAAACACGGTTTCCCGAGTACTCGACAGAGGGTTAGAGGCTCGACGAAAAATAGTGGGAGGCAAGAATTGAATTTGCAATATTCGTCCAATTACTCGCCATACGCGCTCAAACAAATAACACTCGTCATATATATTAAATGTTAGTTGGACTAATATTTAAATTGTTGTTTTAATAAACAGTTGGACTGTATTATAGTTGATTATATATAATTGGATTATATTAATCAATATATTTGAATTAATTAATTTCAGTTTACAGTTGATTTTATAATTGGATTATAGTAATCAATGTAATTGAGGTTATTAATTTGGATTATATTTGATTATATAGTTGGACTATTATAATCATTATAATATATAGTACCACTAATCATTGATTAAATAGTGGACTATTGAAATCAAGAAAGAATTGAAAAGTTGGATATTTAAAATATAATCTGGGATTAAAATATTTTAAATGATTTAATTTTCAAATTGGGAATAAACAATAGGTTACTTTATTTGATAAAATAACTTATTATATCTTAAGCCCAAAATTAAGCAAAATAAGTAGAGCATAAAATCTTGGAAGATTTATGTGATGATGACTTTAGTGCTTAATTTAATATACTTGTCATAAATCTAATTTTAGATTTAAGAAGTATTAAAATTGCAATTTATAATTCTTGGAGAATTAATTGACTATTCTAGAGGAGATAAAGTCAAAGTTTGCAATTGGGCATGTAGCACGAGGTGCACATCGTTTCAATATTCTAAACCCAAGGCTTGGCCAAATTTGTGAAATATTGAAAATGATAATTGACATATCCCAAGTGACTACCATTTGGATATGGCAGACACGAAGGAATTAAAGAAAGGGCAAGGCTCTTACTTTGAAAATGTTTGTCTTAGTTATGTTCACAGCTAGTATTGAAATTAGATTTTAAATACTTAGTGTGGTACATAAAATATATGTATTGATGTTCAGAATCTGCTTTGAGCAGGATACTGACTTCAAGCTGAGATTGCTCTGCGAATCGGAAGCGGGACGAAAGTCGCTGTTTCGACCGTAGATACCTAAGTTTAGGAACTACCCTTCGGGTGTGTACTTAAATTAGGAACTGTTATAATGTAACTAGTTTGACTAGAGACATTATCTCTATATCAGTGTTTAATCCATTGTGGATAAACCTTTATATTCTAGAACACTAAGTGTTTCATTATATAAAGATGATACTGAGATAAACACATTAGATGTGAATAACAGAATTTATATTTTGAATATAATTAAAATCTCAAAACATATAAAATGACAAATAAATAGCTCAAATTGATTTGATCAAGTAGAGACTTATTTGTGGCATTGTTGTCTGGGACACAATTAAACAAGACTCGTATATCCGCACTTTTGAAGAGTGGGTACTAGGACTGATTTGACTATTCAAATAAAGTCTACAAATCTAGTTTGTTAGGTAAAGTACCTAAAACACTATTTACTTGGTAATAGTGTAAGTGTCACCGATCTGTTAGCCCTATTCATGGTGAAGTTAGTGGGCCTATATCTAGCTAGGCTAGATGTGAACATGAATATTTCGTGACCTTAACGGATGTGGCATCACGTTATGGTTATGTGTTTCTTTTGAAGAACATAGATCGGAAACTATTAGGGTTTCGACACGAAGTAGATTAACAGATCGACTATAGTATTATGCCGTCACGGTAAGACCGTAATGGAAAATAATTAATGCAGTAAGTTTCAAATATACATGAAAGAGTATAGTATTCTTTCAGATGAGGACTCCTCCCGAGACATGTCAGTTTGACGATGTGTCCGAACTAAAACCGAATTTTGTTGACATGATAAGGTTTATCACGAGTCGCTCTGAGCTACCATTTCCTTCAACGGATATGTTTAACAGTGCAAAACTTATTTAGAAAAGGTTCCATATAAATCTGTTTGACAGATATCATATAGGATATGAACAGGAAAGAAACAGGGTTTCTCATTCCTAATTATTTGGGTATGCCAGACATAACGTTTGGATGATACCAAACTAGAACCCAAATTGGATAAGTGCCAATTATAGGTTATCCTAGGGAAAACCATAAGTATAGTACTTATATCTCACATGGGAACAATATGATTGTTGCTCACCATGCGGTTTTCCTGAGAGGAATACCGATATGCAGTGGTAAGTGGGAGGACAGTAAAACTCGATGAAAATCGGGGTAATACTGTTCAAGGCACGAAGTCCGTAATGGAACATAAATAGTTCATCAAGGATGAAACTAAACCATTAATCTTCGAATACACAAGAACCTCGTAGATCGGAGAGAGTCAGAAAACAACCCTGGGGTATGGGTTTCTGATCTCACCTCATAAAGATATTAATCTTGTGGAGGTATACCAACCGACTACGTTTTGAGGAAGTGATACAAAGTATCGACTCCCTATTATGGCAAAATGCCATGAGTCCGAAATGGATACCATATATAACAACTATGTTTGGATACTAGTTGTTGTACCGTAAGGCATTGTGCCTATTGGTACTGTAAACGTCTTCAAGGAAGACATACATGGATGGCAACATACCAACGTACAGAACTAGGCTTGTGACGGAAAGATATCGTTATCAACATTATGTTAATAACGGTTCAACCTTTTACCTGTTGCCATAGTAAATCCATTTTGATGATGCTTGTTGATACTGCATATTTCATTTATGAAATACGTTAGTTAAAGATCAAAATCGATTTCCTGAAAAGGAAACCGTTTGGAGGATGCTTACAACATCCTAACGATTTTGTATAACCGACAAACAAGGTTTGCGGGTTATTCGATCCATGTTTGGATTGATGCAAGCATTAGGTTCTTGGAACTGTCATTTTGATGTAATCATAATGGTTTATGATTTAATTCAAAACGAAATGATTCTTGTGTATATAAGGAGGTTAGTGGGAGAGCACTGACAGTGAAATTCCCAATAAAGCAATTGGTGAAAGCTTGGCTTTCATAGATATTCTTTCATAGAAATTCTCCGTAGAATTCTGGGGAGTAACAACCTTTATTCAAGGAATAAAGATCTACTGAGATAGATTTGGAGTTGTTAACACTCTCTGGGAATTGTACATTTAAAATGTACTTGATATGGTGTCTCATACGCTTTGAGCATATGGAGTCACAATCAGGACATCCAAGTGATAGTCACTGGATTGAAGTTAAGGACATCTATTAGTATCTTAGAGAACTAAAGATGCTGTCTTAAACTATGGAGAAGGAGAACTTGAGTGACTAGGTGACTGGGATCACTGCTGCAAGTTTCCAAACAGTTAAATATTGCGGTACTATAAGTTTGAATAACGGGACAGTGAGCTGGAAATCTTCGTAGAATATACTCTGTTTAGACAAACAAAATGGGATTATTGCCGAATAGAACAACAAGCGGATTAGATGCTACAGCTGAGGCAGCAATAGAAGCCATTTGGGTCGAAAATAAATCTAATTAGATTAGATAAGTTCTGTTAGCAGCTGAGCTAGGCGTCAGCACAAGCTAAAGAATTAAAGGTCTCATCGACGATCCAGATATATACTTCTATATTCATCTGATTCGTTCGGATCATACATCGTGGCGATGTGGTGATCGTATAAATCGCGTCAGACGATAATCATGAAAATCCGCTGACGAAAACCTTTTCTCAGCAATTTGATGAACCGTACATAGTTCGGGTGTACGACACTTGAGTGACTGGCTATGTGACAAGTGGGAGATTGTTGGATAATATGACCCATAGCGTCACTATTTGTACAGATCATAGTGTTGTTGTACAAATTAACTATGTGACAAGGAAATTGCACTCTCATCATTTGTGATTAGATCACCTTAGATATATAAATGAAGAGAGGTCCCTATGATTAGTTCCTGGATTGAGAATGATATGAGACAGTATCAGTCCACGAAGGATTAATCATTAAATATCCCTAGCCGGAGTATTATCGAGACTGGACATCGATAATGCGGAATAGGCTAGTATTGCACCTGTGCGCGTTGTGAGGGCACAACGACATAGTTCTCATATATATAAGTATTGGATACTTATGCAAGTGCGATAGGAGGTTGTGTTTTCACACATCACACCGATGGTACGGGAAACAACTTCGCTCTGGATAGACCCCTCGGAATCCCATTGGTATTATGACTATGTGTCTATGGGAGTCCGACATCAGGGTAGGTGTGTATGGTCTTAACCTGAGACTTGCACCGCTAATGCTTACGACAATCAATATACTTTAGTTGAGGTCGTCTAGGACTCTAACCGGTTCTATGTACGCCAATGCTGGGTATATTGAGAATCGTAGAGTATTGGGTGTGATGTCAAGACGGAAGTATCACTCCATTCATAGTGGAGATGATGTCACGCAGGATACGGTATTAGTGCTCTTAAGTGCTGGCCGGCCATCGGGATATTATGACAAGGTCATGTATATCCGATTATAGAGACTAGTTACCAGACATCCGACATGTGCTTCGGACGGGGCAGACACTTATCCAGCCCCAGCCCTAGCACGTGACTATCCGATACTGGGCCAATATACATAATACTTGGTATACTACGCTTGATATAGATCTTAAATATTCTTAGATGAATATGACCGGAGAATTGGGTAGACTTCGTGCTTTGCTAGAAGCCGATCTTGTCTCGTAAATCGGTAGAACGTAGTACTTGGTACGTACGTGATTCGGATACTCCGACGACCGTATTTACTGCCGAATTATATAGGGATCTCATGGGTCGCTTCCCGATAATGCACCGATGACGCATAACTCGCACTCATTAATAATCTGGGATTAGATAGAAGAGAGAGAATTAATCTAGGATTAATTACGGAGATATTTTATCTGGGATAAAATATCGTCTAAAGAGAGAGAATGATTAATTTGAATTAATCGGTAAATTAATATATTCGATATATTAAACGAAATTAGATTTCGACGAGGGATTAAAATTAGATTTTAATTCGGGAAAACGAATTAATTTAGAATTAATTCGTTAGCGACGTGAATAGTGAATTCGCTAGGCGTAATCATTTAATTACGACGCAACGGAAAATTTGCTAATTAGGAATTAGCGAACCCGAGCCCGAGTGTGATTGCGAGCGCATTCGTATTTCGAATTCGAGTGCGGCAACGCAAGTCACGTCAAGCGTTCAAATCATTCGTCACAAGTCAATCATCACATCATCTCGTCACATCAAGCGTCAAATCAAATGTCACTTTGAGTGATGTGATTGATTGATGTGATTGAGTTGATTGATTGATTGAGTGATTGACACACATCAAGTCACTTTAATAAAGTGAAAATGAATAGTGATGTGTTTTGGTGAAATAGTGTAAGTTGTAAGACATTTACCTTTTGATTATTTTATATATTATTTGGTAATTGTTTTAATATATTTTCTGGAAAATATATATAAAGCATTTTTGGAAAATGCTTTGACCAACTTAACACATTTTTCTCTCCATTTTCTCTCTCACATCTCACGCCCAAAAGGGCTCTCTTTCTTCTTCTTCCATTTCAGCTCACTGCCGTGAGCATAGGGGAGCAATGAGTGGTGTTTTTTTTTGCAAAACACAAGTGCTAGCACACTTACGAGACTTGTGAAGGTGTTAGGGGGTCCCCCATGAGGGGGATCCATTCGACGAAGTTTGGAGCTTCAAAATTGGATCCAAAACTGCCCAAAACAGTTAGCAATTCTGCAGCAGTGGGCGTGACCAAGGCAGTGGAGTTTTGGCTTCATTCGTCTTCAAATCGTCTCAACCGATCGATGTGAGTATTCCGCTACCTCCTTTGATGTATTCACACATGTATTTCATTGCTTGTTTGATCTTGGGACCTAGATAAAACCTAACATAATGTTGATAATAAACTATGTATTTTGGCTAAAGAATGCAAAGTAGAATTTTTGAATGGTTTCTTCGGACCGTTTTGATTTCTTTGTTTGAAGAGTTCATTCTGGAATGCGCTGGAGTTTGTATTCTGCAAAGATCGTAGTTTGATATACTAGCTTATAGAGCCTATTGTTGACTCAGATAAGCTTTCCCAAAATCTGTGTTTTCTAATTTTGATTACAGTCAGATTGTCTGATTTTATCAAAGTATAGAGAATAGATATATGATAGTAGGGTCAATGGGAGCATATAAATTTCTTTCTAGTATTATATATCCTAACGACATTATCATTATTAATGTAATAACGAGATGTTTATAATGTAAATGGTTTACCAGAGTCTTATTTTCTCCGTGAAAGTAATGAGAGTAGTCTCTGTTATATTCGATATAAAGTTTCATATATGATATAAAACTAAGAGACTTGTGAGATACTCTTATTAGTCGTGCATTAGATATGATCTAATAAAGGACACATCAATAATATTTGTGTGACAGTTAATATAACTGTTTGACAGTTATTCTCTTGTATATAATATTCATCTTTCATAAAGGATGATTCCTTTTGTCGAAATAGAAATTGATGTCTAGTCACTTATACATCATATGATGATGACATAATGATTACTATATTATGTGCGATTAAAAATATCAATTTAGTCGTAATAGTTATGAACTATTTTGATATGTTATAGACCATATGATGTGTCTTGAAACATGTTCTTTGTTATATTTGAGATATTAAGAACGAGTTTCTTATTCATGGAGAATATAATCCGCAATAATTAGGGTCAGATTAGTTGTAAGTCTAATTATGATGTTAGATGGTTTTTGTCATATAGAGTCAGAAAAGATGCAGTGGGAGTGTCATGGTTGATTCTACTGTATTAGTGGAATTAATTGTAACTTATGAAGTATTGACTTATGAAGTTACATAGTGACCTTATAGATTATAAGTTTTGATATTAGTATTGTGCTTATGGTTGTCTCATAATATTTGGATTTGATTTCTAAATACATAAACAACTCAGTAGTTGTAGCACAATATTGATGTCGCATTTAAGTCATATTGATGTATAACTTATATTATACAATATATGAATGATGATGGCTAAGGTAACCGAATGGGTTTGTTGGACGAACACAATATTTTATAGCGGACTTACTTGTTGTTACCTACCACTTGAGTGGTAGGTCAGCTATTGAGACCATGCGTATGTAATACATATTTAGATGTGTATATGATACCATGGATTGGCACTAGAGCAAGTGGGAGAATTGTTAGGGTTGGTGCTTGGAGTGCCAATTGGATCGTATTTATGTCCGATTCATGAATACAAATAATTCATTTTTCCATAATATTACTTATTTATGGTAGTACTTCTTGCTTTTATATACATATTCGATCTAATTACGATTAGATTGAAACTAAATATGGTTTAATGATATGTATATATTAGACAAAGACCCGATAATATATTTTGTATTGCGCAGTTACAAAGTAGTTTGTAATTGACATTGGGAAGTGCCACTACTAAAAGTATATTATCTAAAAAAGTTTATGCTCAAGATTTACTAACACTGGTCAGTTAGTAAAATCCGCTGAGACCAGTATATGTCGTATATCGAGACTTGGTCCGAAGGTTTATCCTAATGAACCATGAGTCTTGGGAGACTCGTATAGACGTGTAGGTGTTTATTTGATAAATATTGAATGACTCACCGAAGATTTCCTAATAGATGGTACACCAACGTCAATAAGAATATTCTCGAGTTGAGTAGCATTGTGGTCCTTCGAGTTGAGATACCACAGTGGATATATGAGATATCCTTCACACTTTGACGGCAGTCACGTCACCGATCTATTTAGATCAGACCTCCGCCTGTTCGTTGGGTGTGGACTGATGCTCATGATATCCTGTGAGTATCAGATAGAATCTGTCAGTCATGTGTACAAGGCATGGGTATCATGTACGTATTTGCGATATAGTAAATCCATGGTCGTGGTATACTTCGGAAGCGAGTTCCGAGTGTTATTTAGAGATCGTAAATTTAAAAGTCGACTATATTATACCTTTGGGATTTGACGTTTTTATATATATCCCTGGTATAATATTGATAGCATGTGACGAATGGATTATACATATGCAATGACCTTGACTTGCATAGTTTAGCGAGATTATATTGGTCATCATAATTTACGAGTGGGTGAATTATGGACACGAAATTAGATTATGTGATGGATAAACCAAAACTTAGAGAGTCCCACAATATGAAGTGTACTCGTTGAGCACTAGGGCAACGCGTTATGAATAATATAGATTATTCATAATACTTCACCAAATTAAATGAGTTAATTCAAATAGTTTAAATGGTTAAACGAAAATACATGCATTTGGGGCATTTCGTTCAATTAATAATTAATGTGTATTTGTATTTGATATAAGATTTGATTTGATACATATAAGTTATTTGGCAAATGATATTTTGACACATGCCATTAATATATGTATTTTTTATTTAATGTAAATAAAAATAAATATATAATAACAATCGCATTAATTAATTATTTAGATGTTTAAATGTTAAATATCTAAATAATTAAATTATTTCAATATTACATAATTGTTATGCAATATGTTTGATTATTATTGGCTACATGTGGCATGATTCTAATAAGCTTGAAGTTTACAAATTAGATTTATTAACTTAAGGCTTATTATTATTTAATTTGATTAAAATGACCAAATTGTTAGGGATATGCCCTATACCCAACTTGTGAATGGGCTATATGTAAATGTATTTGTAATATTTTCATTAATTAATAAAATGGCAATATTTATTATACGTGTCTTACATAACTTATATGAATCATCAACATTGTAATAAAGCCAACTAAAAAGACGTATGGTTTCCACGCTTGTGAGAATCATTCCACTCCTTATGAATCTTACTCTTAAATGTTCCTATCTAGTTTTATGAATAATCTGGGGGTTCACAAAGCATAGAGACTAGAATGATGATATGATCCGTCCTTAAGTGGGGTAGCTGATCTCATAGGCTACTAGCGGAGATCCGTCCGCTTGGTGTATCACATGGATGCATGAGTTGCTCGTGTCCATCGAACTGACCGCCGAAAGTTTTCATTTGGAGTGTTTATCCCATGTGTCTGTGAGAACTTTCATATATTGATTATATGACTAGTCCAATGACTTGAGGTCTTTACAATCTTATGTGTGGATCAAATAACTTTGAAATTCTCCTTCCCCAGTTCAAAAGATCCGGTCATAAGGGTATGATTGGGTCAATTGTTGAAACACATGAAGTTTGTAAAGATACAACATAGAATCGCCACTCTCTCGGATAATATTTTCTTATAAGAGTAGTATTTCGGTTCGCGGGTTGATATGTATGATTAGTGCTTGAGACTGTGGCCACAGCGGAAGAATCATGTGAGATTCTTGGGTTAGCACGATTTATGACACTATCAACATCATACCTTTGACCATATGGGTAGACATTTCCGTACCCTAGGTCAATAGGTGGGGATACAGTGAGGTGAGTGAACTGTATCATATGTAAATCGCATACATAATGGGTATAATGACCGGCGTAAACACACACGTATAACGCAAGCGTACGTATCGTTCAAGTAGTATAAAAAGTATCGATCCCACGAGGACTTAAAACCTTTTTGTTATCAATTTATTGGGCCAAATGATTACCAGTATCTAACAGGTTGTTTGATGATTGAAAAGGTGACGATTCTAAATTTAAAGCAAGTAACTAAAATTGGTTGAAAAATATTTTGAGAAAAATCAATATTAAAACTATCTAGGGTTGTGATTTATTCCAATATTATTTAAAGATGAAGTTGTTATCTTATAATTGGGTAAAATATTGATTTATTAACCTAGAACACTAAATTATGTAAAAGCCTCTTCCGATGGTCAATTACAATTATCCAATTTAACTTAATTGAACCATATGTCTATGTCAATCAAATTACCTGGATTCATTAAGTTTAAGTTCCAATTATGGCTACCTCCGCCCGACAGGTATATTCCTATCCTGTAAGGAAATCTATTAAAGGGTTATCTATCCTCAAAGAAGATCGTGAGTTATTGAGTCTGAGGTTTTAAACCTAAAATCCCTATGTCTAGTTCATTTTAAGTTTACCTTATCAATTTTATTAGTGGCCAATTAATAAAAAGCATTAAGATTAAGACTCAATAAATAAATCTTTATATTACCCAAATTATAATTTAACCCTTATAAACTGTGATACTGGATTTCATCACAACCCTAGATTACTAACTTAGTTATGACACATAGCTAGGGCTATAAAAACTTAAAAGACATAAAATGAAAATGTTGAAAAGTAATTGCGGTGAATGAAAATGCTAAAAAGTAAATTACAAATGAAATAAAAATGCTAAGGCAAAAGGAATTACTTTTACTATTACTAATTTAGATATCTCCCATAAAATAATATAAAAACTTGTGATAATATTTTACCAACCGACCAATCTGGCGGTATTCTGATTAAGTCAAATTAAGTCCAACCAGCCATATAGGTGGTAATATTTGTCCATAATCCAGCCATAAAGGCGATACCAAAATAAATTTACCAACCGACCAATATAGCGGTATTCCTTGATTAGTCAGGTTCAAACCAACAGAAAATAAATTTACCAACCGACCAATATAGCGGTATTCCTTGATTAGTCAGGTTTAAACCAGATTAAAATTAAATTACCAACCGACCAATATAGCGGTATTCCTTTATTAATCAGAATTTTAAATAGTAAATATATTATTTTAAGGGAGATTAATCTAATAGCAATAGTAAAATAATTACCTTTCACACTAGCATAGGGAAGTTACCTCCGCATAGTGAATAGTAAAAACTGTAAAATAAGAAAGTAGATTACTATTATTACAAAAAGTAATTAAAATTATTACAAAAGTAAAAACTAAAAAATAAAAACGAAAATTCTAGAGAGAGAAACTCCCTAATTACATAGAAGGAGTGAGAGAAAAGTGTACTAAAAACTGAAAATTCGGCCTCTATTTATAGTAAAATAAATTCACTGTTTGGTCACTGTTCTCGCGTCGCGACGCTAAGGCGTTGCGCGTCGCGACGCTAGTTTGTCGACGTGGCACAATGAGACGGCGACACGTGGCAAGGCGGCTGACTGTACAACTGACACGTGTCAAGGCGGCTAATTCTCAATTATTGTGATGACGTCATTGATGACGTGGCGATGACGTGGCGCTGACGTGGCGACACGTGGCGCTGACGTGGCGTGGCGGCTGACTGTACAACTGTCGGCACAATGGGATTGCGACACGTGGCGACACGTGTCAAGTTCTGATTGGCTGAGGCTGACGTGGCAGGTTGACTCTGTTGACTTGCTGACGTGGCTGATGACGTGGCATGACACGTGGCGATGTTGACTCGTTGACCGATGACATGGCTGATGACGAGGCGACACGTGTCATGTCAGAGTGTCGGCAGCATATGATGTTGACACGTGGCACGGCGCACGTTAGCAGATCGGATGTGATGGTGACACGTGGCACGGCGCATTTTAGCAAAGTCAAACTTTTCAAATTGTTGACCCGTTGACCATGGCGCATTTTAACAGAACCGGCACACGCTGGGCGTCGCGGCGCGTAGTGATCCAGCGTCGCGACGCGCAGAAGACGAAAATATCCCTGTTGACGCATTTTTGTCCGGTTTTGCCCCAAATTGCCTCCAGTGCTGTCCAAACTTTATTTATCTGCAAAATAACAATAAAACACATCAAAACGTTCATCAAACCCGAGAAACTATACAAAATATTAGATTAAATGAATGGGAAATAGTGATATAAATATCACTCATCAACTGTCCCTGAAACGGGTGGTCTTGGGGCGTTACGTATCGCTGTCCCCCAAGCCACAAACTAGAACTAGGGGTGCGGATCTATGCTACCACCCAAGCTATGAAACTAGGGTTTAGGGGCGTTACGTATCGCCGTCCCCCTAGCCCTGTTCTAGGATCTGGGGGCGTTACGTATCGCCGTCCCCCTAGTCCTCTACATGTGCACATGTCATCTGTCTGTCAATTTCATCTCTGTATAAGTTACATACTGGGGTGAGTTTTTCCCCCATGCCCCGAAAAAAACATAAATCTCATGCTTGAAAATATTTGTAACTCAAAACTCATACTGAAAAATAATCTTTCTAAATCATCACTGTATGTATATAAAAAACATATATAATAAAATTCAGTCTAACGCCCTACATACTTTTTAAAAAATAAGTCTGAATTCAAAATTGTTAAATAAAATCAGTTCTGAAAAAAAGGGTCCACTCACGATTATAGGAATCTGGCTGGCACTGGATCCCTTGTCGAAGGAAATTGCGGTTCCTGTGGATAATCTATGATCGGAAACTTGATTAGTCTATATGTTGCAAAATGGGTTTCGGAGCTTAACTAAGCTTACTATTATATCAATATGTTTTAGCTACAAGGCTAATCATGTTTGTAACTTGATAGAAGGTATGAATACGAACTGATATGAGACCTATAAGGCGGCCTCTAACACGCTAGGATGGAACTGAGGTTGTTTACAATTGATTAGGGAATGGTTTGTGTCGCGCGTCGCGAGACAAGTACTGCGCGTCGCGACGCGAATCCATTTTCAGGGTTCTGATTTTGCTTCTTCATGTTCATCCTCTACCTAAATTACCACAAGCATTTTTTCACAATAAAATTAATGCACAAACCAACTTATTTAACTTCCAATTCAAAAATTCAACATTAAGTTATCATCCTCAACCAATTCTCCAAGTCTCATAATCTTGTTTCACAAAACTTTCAAATCTTCCAAAGTTAGATATTTTAACTCAACAATTACTTTCTCAACTTATCAATTACCATAAAATCATCAAAAATATTTCTCCCACAAGCTAGTAAATTCGGCCCCCCACATACATTTTTCATCTTAGCTTTATTTCAACCACACTTAGGCACAATTCATTCTAAATAACTACATAAACATGCCTTTTAACTCAATTTCTTGCCTAACTTTCTTAATCAACAAAGCCCCAAATCATAGGGTTTCTAATCATGAAAATGTAGAATGAGAATAGATGTCCATGATCCAAACTAAGAAGAAGAGAGAAAGAGAAACTTACTTGACCAAGAAATCTTGAATTCCATTATTTTTCCTTTAAGCTTTTTCCATGAAAAAAATGAAGAAGAAATGGGGAGCTTCTTTGCCCTCAAACTCCCGATTTTTGATTCATAAAAGAGGTGAATGAATAGTAGTCTATTTATAGAAGAAGGTGGATAATTTTGTAATGAAATGGGTGGCCAAGAGTGTGCCACATCACCCATTTCTAGACTTCTCCCGAAATTCACTGTAGCAGCCGCAAATTTCTTGATTTTTGACCCATTTCAGGCTCGAATTTTGGAAAATGTATAACGCAAAAGTCGTAGCTCTTGGTCTTAGATTTCCGACGATATAAAATTCATAAAAATCGGAGTTTTTATGAGAAAGCTACGCCCCAAATACCACGGGCTTTCCAAAGGGGAACATTTTACAGTCTCGTCCCGGGACTTTGAGGGATTTACCGATTGTCCCCAAAGTCATTCCATGAGTATATTTAAGTCTCACACAATTTATTTTATGTGCCTTCATCCCATACGTAACAGTACCACTGTATGCAGTAGTAAAAACTACTGGTCGTTACAGATACTGTTATGATACAACTCAATATCAATTGCGACGCTTTTGAAACTGCATCATAACTAATCATTCTAAGGTCAATTACGTCTTTATCATATACAAAGTGATTTTATATTACAAAAACTATTTATTTTATTCATATAAAATATTTATAAAAGTATTTACAGAGAAATACATAAGTGTTGCGAGATTATCGTACCACAAGTATACGGTGTCAAGTTTTAGTAAAAGATTAGTAAAAAGTGTCAAACCCACATAGATTGTAATCAAACTCTCACTAAATATTATAATTGATAAACCTAAATTATTTAGAAAGTAATTTAAAATAATCTAAATTAAGACTAAAAACTAAATAAGCAAAATATGAAAATGATAAATTTAGAAAAGATCAATATGAGAGGGGTTCTAGAGTCCGATTTCACCTAGCTATCCCCTATGTATTTATCATGTTATTCAATTCTTATTCAGTTGCATTGTTTATAAGCCAAGAACCCTAAATTATTTTAACTCTTTCTCCTGAATGCCGAGTGAATATATTTTCAATTACAGACTTCGATGTCCATATAAAAATTTAGTAATTAGCAATTCATTACGCTCTGTGATTCTTTGTTAATGACTTCAAATAGATTACAGATTCTCCTGAACTCTACAAATCTTATAGGTTATATTCTCTAGATCCTATTCAAAATCTCATCTCTCGAGCGATAGATTCTAAACATTCATCATCTTAATTTGTGGCCAACAAACAAGAAGCATTAAACGCACGAGAATATAAATAAACTCATTCAAAACTTCATAAAACTCAATTTGGCAAATAATACATAGGTTCAAACATTGGCTACATAATCATCAAGAACAATAGAGTTAGTTCATGACTAAATATAATAACAATGAAAATAGGGTCAGAAATCTAATAGAAATCATTAGAGTTTAAAGAAATAAACTAGAAGATTAAACCCAAATCGAATCCATTCGTCTTCGGACGTCACCGTCTTCGTCTCATCTTGTCGCTCTTCAATCTTTCTCTTTTGATCTCTCTAAAAATATGTTTTGAACTCTTTAGTTGTTTATTAGGCTTCCCATAGTGTTTTGGACGAGCTTCTATATTTATAGGGAAGTCCTGGAGTCCTCGTGCATGTAAAATACGACTTAATTAAGATTCTGGACATCTATCGCAGCGTCGCGACGCCAAATCCTCAGGAAATTTATATGTGTCATTCTGTCTGGGTGTCGCGACGCTAGACCAAAATTTAAGGATTGTGTTTTCTGCGTATTTTACTCTCTCGTGTGCTTCTGATGCGTCCGTAAGGTCCCAAAACAAGTCTATTTTCCCCAAGATCCATGTTCAATGCTTTCTATCAATAAAACATAAAAGAAACTACAAAATACTTTAAACGACACGGAATCTAACAAAATAGTAAGCTAAGAATGCAGGAATAAGTGGGTATAAACCGCACTTATCAATAAGAAGTTGGCGCTCCGAGCACCAACCCTAACACCTTGGACTTACCGGGTTATTTTATTATTTCGACACTCTTATACTTGTGAGTAAATAACCACTTTGTGAGTGTGTCAAGTTTTTGACACCGTTGCCGGGGAAATATAATTAGTAGATAAAATAATAATTTAACATTCTTGTATTTTTTTTTCTTTTTTTTTCTTTTTATTTTTTTTATTATTTTGTATTTTTTTTTGGTCATTTATTTTTACTTTTATTTTCATTTGTTTATTATTTTTCTTTTTGTACGTATTACATTTATAAATTTTAACATATAGTTTGCATTTAGATTGCATGAAATATTGGTCTCGATCAACTAGCGGTAGATTAAATAGAGAGTCTTCATCACCTTCATCGTCAGTAAAAATGAAAACCCACGTGGCTGAGATGAAAATCCAATTGATCAAGTAAAACATGAGTCTCAGCATGACGATCTTAATCATCCTATGACACTCCAAGAATTCATGAATCTCATTATGACATGATCACCATCTTGCATTGCTTTCCCCCAGATGCATCACATTTCAATTTTAAACCAGGTGTCATCCAACTTTTACCTACATTCCACGGTCTTGAATCAGAAAATCCTTATCAGCACTTGAGGGAATTCAAAGAGGTCTATAATACTTGCACATACCAAAATTGCAATATGAATTTAATTCGACTCAAGTTTTTTCCATTTTCTTTGAAAGATAAAGCTAAAATTTGACTACAAAACCTTAGGTCAGGATCTATTAGAGTAAGAATAATTTCAGAAAAAATCTTTCCCCATCATAGGACAAACTCCTTTAATAGGAGAATCACAACTTTCACACAAGATTCGGGGGAGACACTTTACCAATGTTGGGATAGATTTAAAGAAATGCTAAATGTTTGTCCACATCACGAGTTTGAAATATGGAGGCTGGTTTCCTACTTCTACGAGGGTTTAACACCTCAAAGTAGACAAGTAGTGGTTTTGATGTGTAATGGTGAGTTTAGAGACAAAAGTCTTGAAGATGCACTAGATTACCTAGAACCCATAGCGCATAATGCATAACATTGGGACATAGTTGATACTTACAAGTCATCTGTAAAACCACAGTCATCTGGTAGAAGCATATTTAACCTTAGGGAAGACCATGAACATTGTACTAAATATGCATCTCTAGCTAAAAAAGTTAAGGCATTATAAATGAGAAAGAGTGATAATGTCAAGTCAATTCAAGAAGTCACATGTCATATATGTAATTCAAATGTTTATGTCACACAAGTTTGCCCAACCTTGTCAGTCCTGTAAGAATGTCTTCATGACCAAGTCAGTTCCATAAACACCTTTAAGTGACCAAATTCAAACTCATACTCCCAACCTAAAATTCTAGTTGGAGAAACCATCCAAACTTTAATTGGAGGAATGATATTCAAGCACAACCATCGCAACAATATCCCCAGGTACACCTGAATTTTCAAAATTCTCAGAATTATGCATCATATGTGCCACCACTTAGGAAAACCCTTGAGAATACTTTTCATTCATTCATTGAGAAATAGGAAGCCATCAATAACCAAATTGTGCAAACATTGATCGATCTGAATGATATTTTTTCCAAAATCACATCTGCATTGACAATTCATGAGAAATGAAAGTTTTCTGCACAACCACAGCTAAACCCCAAAAGTCATCAAAACCCTTACGAGGGTAATTCTGGTAGTCAACACTTAAGCCAAATTAAATCTGTTATTACTCTTTGCTGTGGTAAGGTCATCCAAAGATCCATTCTTGAATCTCGTGAAGATTCAGCTTCTGAGGGTAAGGAAAGAGTTGATGAACCATTACCTATCGTTGATGATAACAATTTGTCACAAGCACATGCATTTCCTCAAGCATTGAAAACAAACAAATTGAACCAGTCCCCAAAGATATATAAAATATTCAAACAGGTGAATGTCAATATTCATTTGTTAAATGTCATCAAATTGATACTATCTTATGCCAAATTTTTGAAAGACTTGTGCACCGTTAAAAGAAGACATAGGTAAGAAAGAAAGATTTTCTTGCCGAACAGGTAAGTTCCATTCTCTCAACCAATAATGTATTGAAATATAAAGATTCTGGTTGTCTAATTATTTCATGTATTATTGGAAATCATAAAATTGAACATGCGTTGCTAAATATTGGAGCTAGTGTCAATTTGCTTCCATTTTCGATTTACCAACAACTTAATATTGTCGAGTTAAAATCAACTTCAACTACTCTTTTACTTGCCGATAGATCAGTCAAGGTACCAAAAGGAATTGTGGAAGACGTGTTATTACAATTAGATAAATTCATATATCCTTTGGATTTTATTGTCTTGGAAATACAACCTATAACAGACAGTTATAAACCAATTCTTGTAATACTTAGTCGTAATTTTTGTATTTTTGTCATAATGTTTTACTCCGATATCGGATTAAGGAGATTCCAGTTCCAGATAAAAAAAGACTCAAATATCTACAACCTTGATCTTTACAAGATTTTGTAGTTCTGAGGTTTTCAAAGTCGAAATTGGTGAAGAATCCAATGTGTGTTGCATGTAATTTTAATTATTAGAAAATAAAATATAAATAAATAAAAGTCGAAATGTCTCAATCCATTTTAGGTGGATTGTGACAAATATTGACAAAATGATCAATAAAAATAAAATAAAAAAGGAAGAAAAAATTGGTAAAAATTTATTATTTGTATTTGATTTGAAAGTTGTAATTAATAAATGAGGGATGAACACTTCTATTAAAAATAGAGGTGCTCACATCATATTTTCTTCATGCTTCTTTCATTTTCTCTCTTGAAGAACTTGAAAGAATTGTCTTGTGTATTTTATTTTTCAAGTTATATTGTAATTTTTTTTCTTTTAGTAATAAAATTATGTGTGTTTTAATTCAAAGCATGCGTAGCTAATTTCATTTTACTGTGATAAAATGGCGAAACTTTTAATATGAAAATATAAATTAATCTTACTAACATTATAATATATGAATTGTAATATGAAGACTAATCTTCTATTATATTTATTGGTGTCTTGATTCGATGTAGATAATCTAATCTTGGTTGGTATAGTTAATACTTTACTCCATATAATATAAGAAAGTAATTTAAATCTGAACTAATTATTGATAAATTTTGTTATCGCCTTTATGGCTGATTTTATATATTTGGCATAATTGATACATAAGTGAACTTGTTATAGACAAATATTATCACCGCCTTTATGGTTGATTTTATATGTTTTAGCATAATTAATTCCTTAAATAAATTAAATGAGTAATAATGATAATTTATATATTATTAAAAGTAAGTTTTCTTTATATTTGAAATATTAAGAGTGGATCCCATAAACCCAACATTTTAATTTATTGTTGCATTCCAATTTAAAAATTGACAATCACTTCAAACAATTTATCATTTTTATGTTTACTCAAATTGTTATTTTATTTTACTAAATATATTCTCTGTGGGTCGACCCCAGACTTACCGGGTTATTTTATTATTTCGACACTCTTATACTTGGGAGTAAAGAACCACTTTATGAGTGTGTCACTAGTGCACCTTATAACCCACAACAAAACGATCTCCCTGAGATAAAAATAGAACGTTGGTGGATATGGTTAATGTTATGATGATGCATGCAAAATTACCAACAAATTTATGGGGAGAAGCTTTATTAACAACTTGCCATGTGCATAACATGATACCTTCAAAGAAAACAAAAACTTCTCCATATGAAGCATTAAAAGAAAGGAAGCTTAATTTAGGCTATTTGAAGGTATGAGACTGTTTAGCTTTTTATAGGATTTCAGATCCTAAAAGAACCAATTTAGGGCCTAGAGCTCTAAAAAGTTTCTTTGTGAGATATGTTAAAAACTCAAAAGCAAATAGATTGTTGGATTTAGATTCTGGTGTTATTATAGAATCTAGATATGTTGAGTTCCTAGAAACAAGTTTTCTTAGTAATTCAAAAATCAATCCACAATCAAATAAAAATTCGGATAATATGTTGATGTGTGTTATTTCATAATTTTATACCCAAGTTTTAAAAATAATATATGATTAAAATTCAATTATATCGAATAATTTTTTATTATAATATATATATATATATATATATATATATATTATAAATCTCAATTTATCACTAAATCTAAATGAGAAATTATGACTCGTATATTTATGTATTGACACGTTATTAAAAATACATAAATTTTAAAATTGTATTCACTGATCCACCAAAAAATTATAAAATATAATAAATATGTACTAAATTAAAATATACTATTGAAACATGTGTAAACAGTAAATATTTGATAGAAAAAAATATGAAATTTTTTTATATTTTTAAATAGACAGATAGATGAATAAAATTCCTACCAAAAAAAAAACATAATATCACAGCGATAAATACAATAGAATAAGGCGGAGTCACGCAACGCAAGTTTCTTGGACGATAGTGTACTGAAATTGACTGTAATTATATTAACCACACAACCCGTATCGTATCCTCTTTGTACTGAGACTGACTATAATTGCAACACAGGCCGTATCCACTTTATCATCTTCCTTCCCATACACATGCGCTCAAAATCAAAATTCCATATCAACAAAAGCTTCTTCAGATCTGATCTGCCATGGAATCAGTTACACCCTTCCTCATTTATACATCCATTATTATTATTCTCACAGTTCTTATTCCACTTATTATTTTCAAGTCCTTAATTCAATCAAAAACAAAGCAAAATCTCCCTCCAAGCCCACCCTCTCTTCCAATTATCGGCCATCTTCATCTTCTAAAGCCACCCCTATTCCGTTCTC
This sequence comes from Zanthoxylum bungeanum, assembly GCA_019454045.1. Classification (NCBI taxonomy): domain Eukaryota; kingdom Viridiplantae; phylum Streptophyta; class Magnoliopsida; order Sapindales; family Rutaceae; genus Zanthoxylum; species Zanthoxylum bungeanum. The sequence continues at coordinate 88,905 of SKCR01046824.1, forward strand.
TCCACCACCTCTCCAAAACATACGGTCCAGTAATATCCCTCCGGTTCGGTTCCCGTCTAGTAATAGCCGTATCATCGTCGTCAGCCGCGGAGGAGTGCTTTACAAAGAACGACATCGTATTAGCGAACCGCCCGAGATTGCTGGCGGGAAAGCACATAGGCTATAACTACACCAACATCGTGAACGCGCCCTACAGCGAGCACTGGCGTAACCTTCGTCGCATATGCGCCCTCGAGATCTTCTCAACAAATCGACTCAACATGTTTCTGAGCATTCGAAAAGATGAAGTCAGACATTTGCTGCAGAATCTCTCTCGTCACTCGCGACAAGCTCGAGGGTTTGCTAAAGTGGAGCTAAGGCCTTTGTTAACTCAACTGGCGTTTAATAATATTGTGAGAATGATTTCTGGGAAGCGTTACTATGGCGATGAGATGACTGATGATGAGGAGGCACTGGGGTTTAGGGAGTTGATTGCTGAGATAACGGAGAACAGTGTGGCTTCGCATCCGGTTGATTATTTTCCGATTTTGAGTTGGATTGGTTATGGGAATTATGAGAACAAGTTGTCGAGTATTGGGAAGAAAATGGATTCGTTTCTTCAAGGTTTGATACAAGAGCATCGACTGCAAAAGGAGGGTTCGCAAAACACCATGATCGATCATCTTCTCTCTTTGCAAAAATCACAACCGGAGTACTATTCTGACGAGATGATCAAAGGACTTGTACTGGTAATTACGTAGTACTTGTGGCGTCCTGAAATTTAACTACAGTGGGAGATTACGATATGCCACGTGTCTCCATGTTTTTTTTTTTTTTTAAAGTTTCTCTCATATTAAGTTTTGACCATGCAGGTCATGCTTATCGCCGGCACTGATACATCGTCAGTCACGCTGGAATGGGCGATGTCAAGGTTGCTTAATCAGCCTGATATTTTAAAGAAAGCTAGAGCTGAATTGGATACTCAAATTGGTCAGCAGAATTTGATTGACGAATCAGATCTTCCCAAGCTAGATTTCCTTCAGTGCATTATATCTGAGGCGCTTCGGTTATATCCAGCGGCTCCGCTTCTACTGCCACACTTTTCATCTGAGGATTGTACATTGGGAGATTATGATATGCCACGTGGCACAATGGTATTAGTCAATGCATGGGCTATCCATAGGGACCCAACTTTGTGGGATGATCCAACAAGTTTTAAGCCCGAAAGGTTTGAAAAGGGGAAAGCTGAAGCCCACAAGTTAATGCCTTTCGGTATGGGAAGAAGAGCATGTCCTGGGGCTGGGCTGGCCCAACGGATCATGGGCTTAACACTGGGGTCATTGATCCAATGCTTTGAGTGGAAAAGAGTTGGTAACGAAGAAATTGACTTGACTGAAGGAATAGGCCTCACCATGCCCAAAGCCGAGCCATTAGAGGCTCTGTGTAAAGCACGACAAATCGTGAATGACATCTAAACTTCGAAGAGTGATGAACAATTTATATGTTGCTTTAGTGATTATAATATGGAATGCTCAAGTTGTGTATGGCTACTTAATAACTACTGATGTTTTTAATAACTGGAAAAAAATTGAAAATAAAAGAGGAAGCTTATAAATGAAATTTTTTAGCGTAATGCTAAGACAATGATAGAGAAAAAAAAATCACATTGAAATAAATTTTTTTAATACATTATAATTTTTAATTTTTAATCTTTTAATAGATCATTTTCATTTTATAAAATGAGAATGTCCTCAATCCCGCTATATTATTAAGTTGTGGGATGGCCAATAGATCCAACGGACTCATTTTTTTGAAAAATAAACAAAATGAGACCTACATCTATAAAATTATAACTCGTCTTATATTTTAGTTTTTCAAATCAAATATTTACATATTCTCAAAAGAATCAAATTCAACTAAACTTTATCTGAATAAGGTGTTGAACTTCGCGGCATATTTTGGTGGGTATATAGAGGGAGAGTGAGTTGGACTCGGAAGAATGGGGTTTCTATTTTGGTGGGTATATTGAGGGAGAGTGAGCTGGACTCGGAAGCGAGGTCTGCGATTTTAACTGCGTCTGGGGCTTCCATTTTGGTGGGATATCGAGGGAGAGTGACTCAGTGAGTGGGACTCGTAGGCGACTCAAAGAACACACAGAATGCACCATGGTCCATGGTCCCGAAAAAAAAAAGTTAAATGAATTGTAACTTCAATTAAATTATAATTTGTGGGAAACAAAACTTTATGGCTATGGCCCAATTATGATAATTACTGCAAGAAAAGATACCACGGACCTTGTATCAAACAAACCTCCAGTTCCTCAACTTTTAGCCAGATTTGATTATGAGCCTTTTTGCATCATGCAAAGAACCAAAGACAAAGTTATCCATTCCATTGTCCCTCTCCAAGAAAACCATCTAAAGGCTTTAAGCCAGGTTGACTTGAAACTTACAGGAAAAAAACGAGATACTAAATCAAGAAAATGAGCAGACCAAATATTTAAGTTTGATTGGTTATCTAAATTATCACGTTTAAACTCAGTTACAAAACTGTCACCAGACCAACTATGCTTTCCTGCAGATAAAGATGTGAAGCATTACTCTGTTTGTTCTTGCATTAAACATAAAACTACAATACTTCCCTGTAAATTTAATATTGTTCGTTGGAGCCCGAGTATGTTCCCTAAACTACAGAAAATTTAAACACCTACTGTCAACTTGATGATACCTATTGGTTGTGATGGGATAACACTAAAACTCCATTATCTATTATTTTTGTAAACTAGAGAAAGTTGCTGCTAAATTTGTTTCATTTGTCTCAGGAAAAACATTCCTCTAGATGTACAGTTTATTAAGTTTCTAGCTCCAGTTTATGATTCACTGGTTTTGAGTCAATTATTGGGCAGTTCAACAACATAACTACCAATATATGCAGGCTGAAAGTGGAATCTGAAGTAGTGAACATGCTACTGTATATTAATATTAAATCCGCACCAACCATAATAAGCTAATTGTTTACAACAGCTAGAGATTCAATTCTGTATTGGACACAAGCAAGACATTAAGTGTAGAACATTGTGCCCATGTAATTCTGCTTTTCGTGTCCCCATGACTTCCCCGGATGATACTTATATCTTAAGCCATCTCTACAAGTACCCAAAAGAAGAAATTGAAAATTTCAAGCAACAAACATGAATTAACAAATTCACCTGCCTCGGCAACCAATAGCAATAACGAGGAGAAGCAAAATAATCAGCAACGCAGAAGCTGTCTGGGGCACCCCAAATCTTTTCCTTCAACTCACAGATCCAACCTTCTTCAAACCAGAATAAATCTATCACTGTTTCAGATCTTATGTTTCTGAGCTTTCTTCAACAGTTGGAAGTGCACCCCCTCTGATGAAGGCTCGGTTAAGGAACTTTGCAACAAAAGCCCATAGTTTGTAGACATCCTCGAAGTTTGTCAGGAAGCCCAGAGAAGCAGTGACAACCTCAACCCGTATGAACCCTCCTCCTTTCCCATCATGCCGGCCATTGTCCATTGGCCTGCACAGTGTGGTATCATCAAGACTCAAAGCCCCACCTTGCTGTCGTGGACTATCCAAGATCCGTATGTGACTAAGGAAACCAATGCCTAGGGAGATGCCCTCTATTTCAGCTAGCTTCTGAACAACCTCCGGATTTATCAG